>OX376171.1:5000-32500 GCA_947363495.1 Euzophera pinguis | reverse complement strand
GTTTGAGGTTGACTAACCTTGATGTTGAGGGTTTTCTCCAATCGTTAAACACATTTAACACACACTATACAATTAAAATTCACTCAGTATCCTTACACTGCACTCAACATCAACTTGTACCAATCAGATAGCTAATTATCCGTTGGTACAGAGTCCCTTTCTTTTATGCACTTTCTTGTTATTCTTGAACCCGCGCTGAGGAAGCTCAACATCGGGTTCCTGATGTTTTCATCTTGAACTGCGATGATCCACAGCGCGGATTCCAGACTTCCAGGCTGTTTCGATTACTTTTCTTAATTGTACGCCACTTTTGCCCTCGCCAGAGCGTCCCACTTTTGCCTCACTTGACAAGTTTTATCAAATGCATTATGATCTGCATTGATATGTTTGTCTCTTTTGCAGTTTAGGCATGATGGGGGCTCTCCAGCAAGGTATCTAGGACATTTTTCTCTTCTGTGTGGTTCTCCGCAGTGGCCACATTTTTCAGTGTTCTCTCTGCAGTACTTCTTACCATGCCCATAGCCCAGGCACGTCGAGCACTGAATTATCGGTGAGAAATCCTCAACGTATATTCTTTGTACGCCGACGCGCACTGAGCCGGCATCGGTCATCTTCTTCCATACTGCAGGGGAGACCCTCAGTACTACGTGATTTAGGAGTTGGTTTCTGGCCTTCTTTCTGAACTTTATTTCTATTCTATCGTCTTTTTTGTTTATATTGTCAAATGTTTTCCTATTTTGGTTCTTTAGCCCCTTCAGTATTTCTTCGTTTGTACTTTTTATTAAAACATTTTTTAGAATCAAAAGTGGATCTTTGTTTGCGACCTCCTCGACTTGTAGATGGTCTGTAGTTAGTATCCTTTCTTTTAATATATTTCTCTCTTCCCTTGTTTTGCAGCCAACGATAACTTTCCTATCCTTCGCTTTCCTAATCCTCTCAATCAAAACTCCTCCTTCCCCAGCTCCCACAGCTTCCCTTAATTCGTCTAACACTTGTTCCCCGGTGTGTTGATCATTTTTAGATGTAACAATTACGGAATGTAGGGTATCTGGTAATTTTGTTTGTTTTTGTTCCCGTACTGCTTCTCGTTCCGGATTTGTTTCTTTGTTCTTCATTAAATTTTGATGGCATATTTTTTCCTTTAGAGCCTGAATGTTTCTACTATTTTCTTCTATTGCCCACACCAGTTTATCGAATTTGTCCTCACAGTTACTAATCGGAGGGTTCACTGGAGGTTTCGCAGGAGATTTAACTGGTGTGGTTTGTGCTGAGGTTGAGGATGTCATCCTACCCTTGACAGGGGTAGTTTGGGTTATTGCGGTTCCTTTGTTCACCGGGGTGGTTTGGGTTCTTACTGATTTCAGGTTAGGTGTTATTTTTTGGGGAACTATTTCGATGCTTTCACGGAACAGCTCTTTGAGTTCCTTGAACCCTTTCATCATAGTTTGGATAGACTCGGGCTTGGAGTATCTGGTTACTTTGGCAAACTCAGTCTTGATATTTGATACCAATTCCTCGTAACGCTGCAACATATCCTCCATTTCTAAGTTGGGATTATTGCTTATAGTGAATTTTATTTTGGGCTTTGTCTTAGTCATAGTCAAATGTTAAAATTTAAATTTGTAGAAGTTGTATAAGTTTTATAATTATTTACAGGGTCAATTTTAAAAACACTATCACTACATTCAGGTACAAAAGGGTGGGTATTACCACAAATTCTGCCGCGTGGAGACTTCGAGTGGTTTTATCAGTACGATAATCCCCCAAGCTCCTGTGGCGTATTTAGCGGCTTCCCGGATGTCTTCCGGGTTGAATGCTGGTACCTTCGTCAGATAACGTGGGGTATCCCAGGGTCAATGCAGTCCTGAAGCAGCTTGTTATCACGAAAATTTAATTTTCCGGCAGTCAAGTCTTCATGTATCTTCGTGATCCGAGTTTCTTTTGCGCCAGTTAATTGCTGGTGCTTTGTTTATTTATTAAAAGTCACTTTATCACTAATATTTTTAGATTTTTACTAAAAATTTTTATTTTTCTCGCAGGGAGCTGCTCGGGACGCGTCCGCACTCGACCGCGGCTCGAACAAGACTGGGTTAGGTTAGGTTAGGTTAGGTTAGGTTAGGTTAGGTTAGGTTAGGTTAGGTTAGGTTAGGTTAGGTTAGGTTAGGTTAGGTTAGGTTAGGTTAGGTTAGGTTAGGTTAGGTTAGGTTAGGTTAGGTTAGGTTAGGTTAGGTTAGGTTAGGTTAGGTTAGGTTAGGTTAGGTTAGGTTAGGTTAGGTTAGGTTAGGTTAGGTTAGGTTAGGTTAGGTTAGGTTAGGTTAGGTTAGGTTAGGTTAGGTTAGGTTAGGTTAGGTTAGGTTAGGTTAGGTTAGGTTAGGTTAGGTTAGGTTAGGTTAGGTTAGGTTAGGTTAGGTTAGGTTAGGTTAGGTTAGGTTAGGTTAGGTTAGGTTAGGTTAGGTTAGGTTAGGTTAGGTTAGGTTAGGTTAGGTTAGGTTAGGTTAGGTTAGGTTAGGTTAGGTTAGGTTAGGTTAGGTTAGGTTAGGTTAGGTTAGGTTAGGTTAGGTTAGGTTAGGTTAGGTTAGGTTAGGTTAGGTTAGGTTAGGTTAGGTTAGGTTAGGTTAGGTTAGGTTAGGTTAGGTTAGGTTAGGTTAGGTTAGGTTAGGTTAGGTTAGGTTAGGTTAGGTTAGGTTAGGTTAGGTTAGGTTAGGTTAGGTTAGGTTAGGTTAGGTTAGGTTAGGTTTTTTTTTTTTTTTTTTTTATTGTTGCGCTGATGGTCGCGCAACTGTTTTGGCTATACAGATGGTCGTACAGCTCTTGAGATAGACTTACACGCCTGCTATTTGATACAGGTGCGTAAGCATCTTTGTTTGGGAGTAAAAGGGGTTTTTAGGTTTGAGTTGTTGATTTAGGTACCGTTTATTGTTTTTAATTTATACACAATTGTTGTAAGAAGTTTATCTAGTTTTTCTGTGAGTTCTGGGTGTTTCATTATTTCTGTTAACTTTAATGGATTTATTTGTTTGATTGTACAGTAATTTAAATAAGGGTCGCTATTGTTTCGGAATATGGGGCAATCAATGATCAGGTGGTGGAAGTCCTGAATCGACTCGTTGTCACACGGACAGGTGTTTTCCGCGACAATCTTAAAACGATGTAGGTAGGCTTTGGTGTATCCGTGGCCTGTGAGGAACTGTGTCAGGTGGAAAGACGGTTTGAGATTCTCGCGGAACTTGGCTATGTCAGATATTTTAGGGAAGAAGTTCTTGGTGACGGCTCCTTGAATGGTAGACTCGTAGTCCCGTTGCCACAGCTCCATGGTTTGCGCCCTTAGGGCTCGTTTGGCGTACGATAGCGGGAACATATTTAGCTCTGCGGCTGTCTTCTTTACAGCCGCCTGCTTGGCTGTGAAATCCGCCATCTCGTTCCCTGCAATGCCCACGTGAGCCTTGGTCCACACAAAGTCGATGATGGTATTCTGGGTGCTTAATTGGTAGATCGTCTTATGAATTGTGTTCACAAGGGGATCTGTGTTGCTTCTATCCTGGATGGCAAGCAGGGACGACTTCGAGTCCGAGAAGATGATAGCTCTGGGATGACCTCTGTTCAGAAGCCATTCCAGAGCTCGGACTATGGCGTACAGCTCGCTCATGAATACCGACGCCGTGCGACACAACTTGAGTTTTCGAACAGCCGTGGCTCGTCCACTGTGCATCACCACAAATGCGGCGCCAGTGTCGCCATTGTCCTGTTTGCTGCCATCTGTGAAAATGTTGGGATTGTCGGGATCGAACAGGGCATCCACCTCCTCCTGGCTGTTGGCCTCTTTGAACGCCATGTCGATCCTTTTTGCCGGGTGAAGGAGCTCCTTGGTTTTGGTTCTGCGATAGAGCGTGATATCTTCAGGGAGTTCATCTAGTGTGCCTGATTGTTTGATCTGATGGGTTTTGTAGACTTCATCTATCACCAGATGTAGTGGCGGGAACTGCGCAAGCGCCTCCGCCGCTACCGCGGATATTGTGCGGAACCCCCTGATTGATCTAATCGCGAACGTCCTTTGAAAAGACCGGAGAGCTCGGCGAACCGAGTAGAATTTTGTTGCAGTGCCCCAAATTCCTGCGGCATATGTTATTATCGGCGTAATAACCTGTCTGAAAATGCACTCCACATTCTCAGGGTGAACGCCCCAAGTCGGTCTCACGAACTTGCATAAGTTTTTGAAGATTTTTGTTGCCTTTTGTATGATGTACTTGGTATGCTGAATGAAGTTTAGTTTGTTGTCTATGATAACTCCGAGGAGTTTTATTTGGTCGGTTATTGCGATTTTGATGTTGTTCATGTAGATGTCAGTCTGTTGCGTTTTCGGAGTAAATGATATGCATTGCGTTTTTTCGGGACCAAATTGCAGCTTGACGCGTTCACCCCAGGAATGTATCTCGTGCAGGAGAGCGTTGGCAATGGATTCTACTTCCTCCCGTGTTCGCCCGTGGACTATCAGCAGCACATCATCGGCGAAAGCCTGGATGTGCGCATTCTCTGGCAGAGGCATGGTGAGGAGTTCATCCAGGATTAAGTTCCAGAACACGGGGCCACAGGCAGACCCCTGGACACATCCCTTCGTCATCGTCTTGGACGAGACTCCGTTGGCGTAATTAAGGGTGACCCTTCTGTCTGCAAAGTAATTTTGTATGAGCTTGTAGATATTCCTGGGGCACCGAATATGATGCAATCGTTTGAACAGCGCGGGCCACCATGCATTATCAAATGCCGCTTTTATGTCCAGGGATACTGCCACGACCTGATGCTTCTCGTCCTTGGCGCCTTTGATGACTCCCAGAGCCGCCTCTAGCGCGTCCGTCGTCGACGTTTGGGACCTAAAGCCGAATTGCCTCCTGCTCAAAGTTCCCTCGCGTTCCGACTTGTGCTCGAGTCTTTTAATTATTAATTTTTCGAGGACCTTTCCGAAGACATCGATTAGTCCTATAGGTCTAAGGGCCTCTATCTTGCCTGCGGGTTTGCCGGGTTTCGGGATCGCTTTGACTACGGCCTGTTTCCACAGATCTGGGAAACATCCCACTTCCAGACATCTGTTGTAGAGCGCAGTGAAGAAGCCCGAACATGCCTCGAAGGCTTCCCTGCAGATATCAGATGTTAGGTTATCCGCTCCAGGGGCCTTCTTGGGGCTGATGTGGTTCAGGCATTCCCTGATTTCTTCAGTCGTGAAGGGGATGTCGTCCTCTGTGTCAGGCACGTCGCCCACAGCCCTTCGCAGTTCCTGTTGTCGTTGAGTCGAATCAGGCGTGTCGTCCGGGTAGAAGCGGTTCAACAGCATCGATGCTGTACTGTCACCGGAATCGGTGTACACATTATTGCTTGCGAGGGTTTGCGGAGGTTTGCGCATGGGGGCGTCCTTTATTATTCGGTTGGTAACAGCCCAGACGTCCTCCTTGCCCTGCGCTTGGCAGAATTGTCGGAAGTGCTCCTTTGAGTGATCCGAAATGGCCTTGGCGTAAGCTTGCTTGGCTGCTTTGTAGGCTTTAACAGTCTCCTGTATGGGTCGGTTTGACTTTCTCAAGTCGTGGAGGCGATGATGGAGCTTAATGCAGTCTTTCTTCTGCTTTTCCAAGTCATCGGACCACCAGGGATTGAAGTAGTTGGGGTTTCTCCGTCGGTGCAGCACCCTGCCGCAGATCCTTCGGATGATCGCAGTCACATCCTTAACCACACGATTTAAGCCCTCCTCCGAGAGAGTGGTAAAATCCGTATTGGCCACGGTGTGTTCCAAAGCTGCGCTCAATTCGGTTCGGAACTCTGGCCAGTTCGCCCTGTGCGTGGAGTACTTGAAGGTGGAGTTGCTCTTTACCCTCTCGGGTCTCTGCGGTGGAGATAGCGTGTAAATTATCGCGTTATGATCCGAAGAAGGGCATGCCGAGTAGTCGACTCGCCAGTTCTGCACTGAGTCCGCCAAATTTTGGGATGCATACGTGACGTCCACGATCGAGGAGCAGGGCCTGCCGTGTCTTATGGCTTCAAAGGTAGGCTCCTTGCCGACGTTGCAAACTGCCATGTCTTGGGACGCCATGAGTGCCGCGAACTCCTCTCCCCGATCGTTCGCCGAAGCCTCTCCCCACTCCTGGTGGCTGCCATTGACATCCCCTCCGACAAGTCGCAAAGAGGACCCGGTCGCCCGAAGAAAGTGGTCAACCTTGCCTATGATTTGCTTTCTGTCGTTGTCAGGCTCTATATAGAGCGAGGCAATATCAAGGCTTTTCAATCCCAGCTTTATTCGGGCGACGGCCAGGTTTTCACACGACAGTTGGGTTATGCCGAGGGCCGCCACATTCGGCTTGGTCATGATGCACGCCTTCACCCTGGAGCCTTTTGAAAACTGGTAAACGTTAATACCCGGGGGGGGCTGCATCTCTACGTTCGCTACATACGGCTCTGAAATGATGGCAATATCGAACTCTTCCTGATGGAAAAATGCGAAGAATTCTCTCTGCGTGACGTAACAACGGTGTAAGTTGCACTGGATGATCTTAAGTGAATTAGTTACCATAATCGGTGCTTTGTTCTAGGGATTTTATTGCTTTTATGATTTTCGGGCATGTTTTGGTATCTAAGGCAGAGTGTTTAGTGTCCACACCGTTGGACGTCTTGCAGTTGAAGCAACAGAGCTTGGAGGAGTCTTTGCGATCGGGGCAGGAGGTTGTGTGGTGCGCAGAGGAGCCGCAGTGAGCGCACGGGTAGAAGTCGGCTTTGCACTTGTTGTTAGTGTGCCCGAATTGCAGGCATTTATAGCACTGCAGAAATCGACTGAAGTCCGCCACGTGCACCCTCTGGTGCTCCACGTTGACACGCTCGCTCTCGACCAGAGCACGTCGGACTGACGGGGCCACCTCCAGGACTGCATTGTATAAGCGCTCATTGCGGTTGTTAAGTAGGAAGCAGAGGCGAAGGTCTGCAGCCGGGATTTCGTTTTGGCGACTCACTACATCTATCAGCTCTTCTCTTTCAACCTCCTTGCTGATACCCTTTAGTATGATGAGCGGACGCCGGAGCCGGGCCTCCTCGGCCCTTATGCCAGGAATTTGGTTGACCTTTTTTAGAGTTTCGTCTCTCTGAGCAGCGGTGTCGAACTCGACTCTTACCGTATTTTGGCGCAGAGAGCGAACTTTGGTGGGCGCATATGTGGTGTCTCTGAAAGAGATGTTCTTTCGCCACGCATCATAGACGGCCGGTTGTTGGTCACCGGTCTCTTTGCTCTTGATGATGATTGCGGGCAAGGTGCGGGAGGGTAAGCGCTTGGGGGGCGGGGCCGATGTAGCGGCCGCGAAGGATTTCCTTTGGGAAATCGGTAGTGGGATCGGCGGTGGCGGAGGCGACGAGGGCGCAGGCGCAGCGATGGACTGCTGCTCTTTAAACTCCTCGCGTATACCCTCGCGGATGGCCAAAAGCAAAGTGTCGGAGACGGCTTTGGGGAGCTTCGGAGGGGGCTGCTCACGGGCCGTCTCTACGGACGTCACGATGCCTCTGGCCAACTCCTGAATACGCTTCTTGTTGGCGCTAGTGACGCTCTTGCCCTCCGTGATCTTTGTTATGATCTCATTGGCCGACGCTATAATCGAAGCAAATGCTGCCCGGTATCCGCTCGGTATCTCGTCTGCATCCCCGGAGATCTGAGGCTCAATTGAGGTCGGAATCGGTGCAGGGGGCTGCTGGCTCGGGGCGGGAGTGGGCGTGGGGGTGACAGTGGCCGCGACAACAGCCTGATAGTCGCTCGAGTCCGGAATAATGGGAGCTACAGGAGTAGGTTGGATGGGGTATTGCGGGGTGAGAGGCTCAATGATTTCAGGAGTGATGTCAAATACCAGTGGAGGGGTGCAAGGTGGGGCCGGGGCCACCACATCACTATCCGAGGCTGGAGGAACCTCCGGTGCAGTCGCCGTGCTAGCACTCGGGGTTTCAAACCTCGGGTATAGACGTGAGTACGCAGGCACCGATGCCGGCGGAGGTACAGGTTGCGGAGGCGGCGGCGTTCGAGTTGCCGGAGGCCGTGGAGGAGGATCCGTCGCCCTTCTAGTGGGCGACCGCGTGAGAACCATGTTGCTTTAGGCGATTCTATAAAACTGTTAAAAAGTGTACAATTTGTGCAAAATAACTCAGAAATAACTGCCAGAAGCTACCTGATTCGAGTTAAAACTACTAACGTAAAACCTGTGAACAGTTTAGGATAGATCCTGAGACTAAAAATAATTGTTTAAAAACTTTGAATTTTGTCAGTACTGGAAAGTTGATATACCCAATACAGACTAGGGTGGGTGGGGGGGCAAATTTTTCAGGTTCCTGTCGTCGGATCCCGGCGAAAGTGGTGTCGTCGGACGCGGCTCGACGAGACGGATAAGAAAAGGTAAGAAAATGAAAATGCGTAGAAGAAAATTCGGAAAATATGAGGAAAAAACAGAAATTTTAAGACAAAAACCGAAAAATTCGTACGGATAAGGGTCGCTGAGACGCCGAATGCGCCTCGGAAAACTCGGGGTGACGGAATGAATAAGAAAAATGCAAATTAAGAAGTGTCAGATGCTCCGAAGTACCGTAGTAACTCCGTAGCAGGGGTCTACGAGAAAATTAGTATGGAGAAATCTACAAAGGCAAAAACTAAGTGAAAAACGTGAGAGAAACAGGTGGATTTGTTATATTAGGTGCTTCCTAGTGATAAGCAAGGGATACGATGAAGAATAAGTGGAGTTTTAAGAACTTTCGAACTATGAAATATCGTGGTATACGATAGCTTAGGTGGATTTTTGACTATGGAGATGTAAAAATTTCAAATTTTTCAGGTTCCTGTCGTCGGATCCCGGCGAAAGTGGTGTCGTCGGACGCGGCTCGACGAGACGGATAAGAAAAGGTAAGAAAATGAAAATGCGTAGAAGAAAATTCGGAAAATATGAGGAAAAAACAGAAATTTTAAGACAAAAACCGAAAAATTCGTACGGATAAGGGTCGCTGAGACGCCGAATGCGCCTCGGAAAACTCGGGGTGACGGAATGAATAAGAAAAATGCAAATTAAGAAGTGTCAGATGCTCCGAAGTACCGTAGTAACTCCGTAGCAGGGGTCTACGAGAAAATTAGTATGGAGAAATCTACAAAGGCAAAAACTAAGTGAAAAACGTGAGAGAAACAGGTGGATTTGTTATATTAGGTGCTTCCTAGTGATAAGCAAGGGATACGATGAAGAATAAGTGGAGTTTTAAGAACTTTCGAACTATGGTTAGGTTAGGTTAGGTTAGGTTAGGTTAGGTTAGGTTAGGTTAGGTTAGGTTAGGTTAGGTTAGGTTAGGTTAGGTTAGGTTAGGTTAGGTTAGGTTAGGTTAGGTTAGGTTAGGTTAGGTTAGGTTAGGTTAGGTTAGGTTAGGTTAGGTTAGGTTAGGTTAGGTTAGGTTAGGTTAGGTTAGGTTAGGTTAGGTTAGGTTAGGTTAGGTTAGGTTAGGTTAGGTTAGGTTAGGTTAGGTTAGGTTAGGTTTTTTTTTTTTTTTTTTTTTTTTTTTTTTTTTTTTTTTTTTTTTTTTTTTTTTAATAGCGACTACCACCACAATTATGTTGGTGCCTGTGCGAAACTGCGCCTGCTTTCATACAATTTCTCGCTTGTGCTACTTCTCGTACTTCCATTCCTCATCCTTAGCTTTCATACATCTATCATTCATGCCTTTTGCGGGTGGGACTCCCGCCTATTTGCTATACTAACTATCATATTACTTTTTATTTATTTATTTTATAACAGGGGTACTGCATGCAGGTACACATTAACTGTTCATTTAATTTCGATATCTTAGTTACAGTTCTCTTAAGTCTATTTCTCATTGTCTGGTGTACATTCTCCATTTTACAATTTTGCTTATCTCTATAACTTATTTTCTATGTTACAGTTTTGATACTGTTGTGTTACATTTGCACTTATAGCTATTCACCTACATTCTACTTTTATTCTCTATATTATCTTTTTACGGATTTACATTTTGATTTTACTCTTGTATTTATATGGTATACTATAATATAGTTACAATATATTATGTTATCATATTTTATTACAATGACGCTTGTTTACATTTTCCACGATTTTTATACAGTAGTTTATAAATCTGTCAAGTTTTTTGCTTTTAATTATATCCGGTAGGGTCTCTATTGTCAGCTTAAGGCTTAACTCCTGTTCCAGCTCATATCTACTTTTTACAAAAATAGGGCATTCAGTCAAAATGTGGGGTACTGTTTCGTCAACGTCATCGTCGCAGATGCACGAGGGATCCGCGCGGCACCCGAACCGATGCAGGTACCCCGCGAATCCTCCGTGCCCCGTCAACGCCTGGGTCGCCCTACCGCTTATTTCCATTTTCCGCGTGGTCCTATAAGCCTCTGACGCTATCGGAAAGAACAACTTCGTTACGCTAGCAGTCTCGCCACTACTAAAGCGACGATCCCATTCCTGTAGGGTCTTTTGCCGCAAGATGTACTTGGCGTGCGACACCGGGCACATGTCGTAGTCTGCCTTTCTTTTGGAACCTCCAGCGGCCTCTTTCGCCAGTTGGTCAGCTCTCTCATTCCCCTCGAGTCCCGCATGAGCTTTAACCCAGAACAAGTTGACAGCCTTGCTCTGTTGAAATGCCGTTTTTAAATTATTTCTTGCGGTTATCGCTAGTGGGTGGAGGGAAGTTGAGTTTGAGACCGTTAGTAAAGCTGACATAGAGTCGCTGTAGATTCCAAAAGAGGAGGCGCTAAGTGTTGTGACTCTCCTCGTAGCTTCGCAGATCGCCAGGAGCTCAGCCTGGTAAACCGAGCAATACTCCGATAGGCAGAGCCTGACTGGTCTGGATTCGGTGCCGTCCTTCCAAATGGAAAGTGCGGCTCCGACCCCCCCGCCAACCTTACTGCCGTCGGTGTAGATTTGTACATCAAAGTTGATGTTCTCGTCCACCTGTTGCTGGTTTAGGAGGCTGACAAACTCCAGGTCGATCCGTTCCGCTGGATGAGGGGAGCCAATAACAGATGCCACACGCTCGATCTCCCTGTCCGCCAGCCCCGGCACCGGCGCCCCCCGCTTGATCCGATACAGTGAGGCTGCCTCACGAATCCGGAGATCAAGTGGGAGCAAACCGGATAATACCAGGGCCGCGTGAAGCGAGACCGTGCGATAGGCCCTACAAATTTTTTGGGCGAAGCCCCTCTGTACAGCGTTCAGTGGTTTTCTAATGTTAATTCTTTCCGTAGCATTCGACCAGATGCTAGCAGCGTATAGTATTACAGGTTCCACGGTAGCGATGTAAATTATGCGAATCACTTCGGGATTTAGGCCCCAGTCCGTTTTTGCGGCTTTTGCCAGCCTTCGGTAAATCCCCAAGGCCTTCCTGCAAACGTAGTCCACATGTCGCCGGAAAGTAAGTTTGTCATCTATAATTAAGCCCAACACTTTGATCTCGGTTACCATGCCAATGCTAACGCCCCCCATGCTGAGCCGTGGTGTGTCATATTTCAGTTTTTTCGTAATTACCATCGCTTTGGTTTTATGAGGTGCGAATTTTAACTTGTTATCTACACCCCACGCCTCAACAAGAGCAAGCGCTGCACTAGCCTGGGCCTCGATCTCCCGAGCCACACTACCGTCGAGCACCACAACAATATCATCAGCAAAAGCCTGGACATAGATGCCCAGGCCCTCTAACCTGTGTAGGAGTGGGTCCAGCAACAAATTCCACAGGATTGGCCCCGCGATGGATCCTTGAACACATCCCTTGGTGGTGTTTGTCGACGTTTCCGTTCCCCCGTATCTGATGGTCACCTTCCTGTCTTTTAGATAGCTGTCTATCATTTTCCTGAGGTTGATTGGGCATTTTTCCTCTGCCAATCTGAGCACTATGGCTGGCCACCAGGCATTGTCAAACGCACCTTCTATGTCCAGGGATATCAGCGTTATTATTTTCTTTTGTTTCAACTTATCGTCGATATGTTGTTTTAGAGCATAGAGTGCGTCTTCTGTGCTCCTCTGCGGCATGAAACCAAACTGACGAGTGCTCATTTTTGGCAGAAGAAAGTGCTTCAGCCTTGCGACCATCATTTTTTCTAGGATTTTGCCCAGTATCGATAGCAGGCCTATTGGCCTGTATGACTTGGGCAGGGTATATGAATCCTTTCCTGGTTTACGGAGTAGAATGACCAGGGCCTCCTTCCACTGTCTGGGAAAGTAGCTCAGGGCCAGACATCTGTTCATAAGTTCCAGAAAGAGATCGAGATCTCCCTCTATCACCCTGAGACAGATGTCGGCCGTAAAGCCGTCGATACCGGGGGCTTTCTTGGGATTGAAGGAGGCTGCTGCAGATTTTAATTCAGCTTTAGTGAATGGTGGATCTCTTAATTCGTCCTTGCTCTCTTGTCCATTCACCTCTTTAGCTTTTTTCCTTGTTTCTCTGTGTTGTGCTTTTTCACCATCTTCGTAATCAGGCGGATAAAATGTTTCCGCCATTAGTTGGATAGAATCTTTCATGTCCAGCGCTTTCCCATCTTTTTGTAGAGGCATATCCTCTTGCCTTCTCGTTGTTTTGTTGAGCACCCGGTATATCCCCTCCCATACTGTCTCGCGCTCCTGCTTACTGCAGAATGCGCGCCAGCTTTCAGTCTGTGCCCTTTCCACCTCTTTCTCATATTTGTTTTTCTGTTCCAGATATTCATCGACGACGGCGGCTCTACGGTGCGGCGCCGCGTTGCGGATCCTGCTTCGGCGTCTGGCAACCTCGGCTTTCATCTCGGCTAGTGCTTCGGACCACCACGGTAAGGTAAGTTTCTCTTTTCTTTTTATTTTAGGTATGGCTGCTTCGCAGCTTTTTGAAATTATTTTGTTTATTGTCTCTACTATTTGCTCTAGTTGTGTTACATTTGTGATGTTTTTGATTCTTGTCTGTGTTATATTTTCAAAATTTTTTAGCTCTATCATTTTTTCGTCAAATAATTGCCAATTTGCCTTTCTAGTATTAAATTTTCTCGTATTCCTTTCTATTGTAATTCCTTTTGACCTCCTTAATTTTAGATTAAATATTATTCCGTTGTGGTCCGAGCTCACCAGATTCTCCACTACTCTCCAGTCGTCAACTAGGCTCATAGCCTCCGCCGAGCACGCCGTTACATCGATGAAACTCTGGAATCTTTGACCATCCCTTATAGTGTCGAAGGTTGGGACCAACCCCGTGTTAAGAACGTGAAGTCCCATCTCGTTCATTGCGCCAGCCAATTCTACCCCTCTATGGTTGTTTTTTGGGCTGCCCCACCACGTATTTTTGGCATTTGCGTCGCCACCTATTATTAGGTGTTTAGTTTTCAGGGTGTCCACGACAGCTTTGATCTGCTCAATATACTGGGTGATAGGCTTGGCCGGCTCAAAGTAGTACGAGACGGCCGCAATTTTCCAGGCCAGTGTCCGAATTTCCACTACCACAATATTTTCGGTGGTCAGTGTTGGATGTTGTATTATTTCTAGGTCGGGATCGAAGACTGCGATCGCTGCCTTTACTCTTCCTATGTTCGATCCACTAGCCTGGAAAATGCGGACCCCCGCTCTGCTAGCCATGCCAGAGCCCGCTACCACGTGTGGCTCCTGAATAAGGGCAACCGCTATTTTACGGTCTGTTGCCTCGACGAACAGTTCATTTGTGGCTAAGATTTTCTTCTGTAGGTTCGCTTGCGCAAACCTACAGAAGTCTTGTACGCCATGGCTGCCCTTAGCAGTACGCCACCGAAGAGCGGGCTATAGCATCTCTCTTCTTTTTTATCGGGCAATCCAGATCGAAGGCATTGTGCTCCGCATTTTCTATTTTTGCCCTTACGCAGTTTTTACATTTTGGCGGTACGGCTGCCAGCCAGTCCTCACACTGCGTCTTGAGATGAGGACCACCACAATGGCCGCAGAGGTCCGCCGGCTCAGTGCAGAATCGCTTCCCGTGCCCAAAGCCTAGGCAGCGAGTGCACTGAACCAGTGGGGTTTGATCCTCGACTTTAATACGCTGGAGGTCAATACGCACGTAACCCCTGACAGTGGCAATCTGCCATATAGACGGCGACACAGTTAGGACGACATGGTTCATGAGTGGGTTTATAGCTCTTCTTCTATATTTCACTGTGAGTCTGTCTTCCTCTTTGTCCAAGCCGCGGAAGAGGTCCCCATTCTGGTTCCTGAAGGCCCTAAGTACATCCTCGTCCGAATGCACTTTAAGGACACCCTTCAGGATCAGAAGCGGGTCCCTGTTCCTGACCTCTTCGACATTGAGGGTATCCTTTACAGACTCCAGCCTTTTCTTCAGCTTATCCCTCTCCTCTTTTGTCTCCAGTCCTATCACAATTTTTCTGTCCTTGGCTTTCCGCACGTTACCTACCTTTATCCAACCTTCTTTAGCATCAATGGCTTCTCTTACCCGTTCGAGGACTTTTTCCCCAGTCTCTTGTTCATCGGTCGAGGTGATCACCACTGAATGCAAAGTATTTCTCTTTTCTACTATCTTTCCATCCTGCTGTACTAGGTTTCCAGCGGTCACGCCCGCGTAGGTAGCTGCAGTCATCCTTCTCCACTCCTCTTTCTGCCTCACCATTTCCTCTCGCATCTCGATCATTAGTTTGTTATTGTCCAATAACAATTTGGTGTTCTCGTCCATTTTTTGGACAAAGGGGGCCATGTCAGGACTTTGACTGAGGTTTCCCTGCTTGTCTTCTTTGTCATCGGACCTTTTGTCTCCCTCCTTTAGAGATTGTTTTAGTAGGTCGTGTAGCTTATCGATTCCTTTGAAAACTTCCGCCTTGATCTCTCCCTTAAGGTTTCTCGCATTGCTGAGGTTTTCCTTAATTAGTTTGACCAAAGCGGTCGCCTCCATCGTCTTATTTTTATAGGGAGTCTTGGGTGTTGATATGGGTACCACCACATTCTGCTTTTTTGCTGTTTGGCTATCTTGTGACAGCACTCGTTTTGGCTTAGCCGCAGGTCCAGCCTGCATTGTCACAGATGTTAGCGGTGATGATGCCATTGGTGAGAGGGGAGCACTATCTCTTTCTCCTGTGCTACGTCTCTTCGGTTTTGTTACCGTCCTAGAGGGTGACAATTTGGAGTCCGTCTCGCTTGCGCCCATCTTTACCGGTGTTCTCATCATGGTTGTGGAGGTAAGTGTCAGTCAATAAAATAGTAAGTAAAGTAAAGTAAGTGAGTAATTTTGTATAAGTTGTAAATGAAAGACAGGAACGAAAACAATTAAAACAGACAAAGCAGAACTTAAATAAAGCACCTGTACCAATACTGGTAGAGTTTAATTTAGGTCAATTAGTCACCTTTATTTAGAGGTACTTTCTTGTCTCTAAATCGTCTCACTTAAATAAAATAAGTAAAATAAAATAAAATAAAATAAAACAAAATCAATATGATTAGTAAGTTTTCCGTCTCTATGTAGGGCCTAACTTATGATACTCATAAGCGTCGAAAGTATAAGGCAATACAAAACAATTTTCCTTTTATTTGCTCTACATAGAGTCTTAACTCTACCACCCAGCTGTAGAGCGCTCCAAGGCGATCCCAGTACCGAAATCCGTTGGTCTCTGCGACCCCGGAGAGCAAAAATACAATTTTAATGATCTAAGAATACTGGGACTCTACCTAGAGTCGTCTCTTGGGCTCTGTCAGAAAGCCGCCGTCGTGCCCTGTATGGCAGAGAAAATCCCGACTCTGTAGTCCCTCTGGGAGCCGAGATATGGCCTAATGAATATTTCCAAGATGGCGGACAAGATGGCCGCCACGATTTTCAAACCCTCGTATCTCCCTCAGTTTTGGTCCCACAGATTCGGGACTTTCACCACTGCGATTGTCTTTGAACCCTCCACAGGGGTACGCCCTCAACTCAGAAAGAAGGTCCTATCCGCCACCTAAAATTTTTCTAAGTTGAAGTGCGTTTTTGGGGGTAGGGGGATGAAAATCCGTCCAAATGATTGTGGAGGGTACGAAGACTAACGCTCTAGTCGTTAGTGTGGGGGGGGTTTAAGGGGGGGGGACCAGGATAAAATTATCAAAACTGCCCTACGACCCTTAGTTTCGGAGATATCCGGGTTACAAGGTTACGGTGACCTGGAGCGAGAAAACCATACGTTTAAAAACGTGATTTCTCCCTGGCTATTTAAAATAAAATTTTTGTTTATATATAAAGTCGACCAATTTATCTGTACTTAAGAGCTATTCAATTTTGGATCTTTAATATCAAAAGGGTTGGTCGTAATAAATTTGGAAAAGAGGGGGATGAAAAGTTGTTGACTGCAAAAAAGTTTAAGTGCTTGGTTCTGTATGTTGTAGTTCCTCTAAAAATTTGGAAAAAATTGTGAGAGATTCAGGATTAGTCAAGCTATTTTATGAAAATTTTTCCGCAAGGGTAGCTCCTCCTGGGGTTGAAACCCGGATATCCCGGAACCACAATAGTTCCGCTATTTTTGTTGTAAACACCCCGTGTGAGGGCTTGTTTTAAACGGGAATTGCCCACGAATTTAATAAAAAATTTTAAAATATATAATTCCTTAGTAATTTTTTAAAATAAGTACAAAAAACACAAATTTATAGGTTAAAATTCCAAAAAATTCAATAGTGGCCACAATATAGTCCGCAAAATAACTCAGAAATAACTGCCAGAAGCTACCTGATTCGAGTTAAAACTACTAACGTAAAACCTGTGAACAGTTTAGGATAGATCCTGAGACTAAAAATAATTGTTTAAAAACTTTGAATTTTGTCAGTACTGGAAAGTTGATATACCCAATACAGACTAGGGTGGGTGGGGGGGCAAATTTTTCAGGTTCCTGTCGTCGGATCCCGGCGAAAGTGGTGTCGTCGGACGCGGCTCGACGAGACGGATAAGAAAAGGTAAGAAAATGAAAATGCGTAGAAGAAAATTCGGAAAATATGAGGAAAAAACAGAAATTTTAAGACAAAAACCGAAAAATTCGTACGGATAAGGGTCGCTGAGACGCCGAATGCGCCTCGGAAAACTCGGGGTGACGGAATGAATAAGAAAAATGCAAATTAAGAAGTGTCAGATGCTCCGAAGTACCGTAGTAACTCCGTAGCAGGGGTCTACGAGAAAATTAGTATGGAGAAATCTACAAAGGCAAAAACTAAGTGAAAAACGTGAGAGAAACAGGTGGATTTGTTATATTAGGTGCTTCCTAGTGATAAGCAAGGGATACGATGAAGAATAAGTGGAGTTTTAAGAACTTTCGAACTATGAAATATCGTGGTATACGATAGCTTAGGTGGATTTTTGACTATGGAGATGTAAAAATTTCAAATTTTTCAGGTTCCTGTCGTCGGATCCCGGCGAAAGTGGTGTCGTCGGACGCGGCTCGACGAGACGGATAAGAAAAGGTAAGAAAATGAAAATGCGTAGAAGAAAATTCGGAAAATATGAGGAAAAAACAGAAATTTTAAGACAAAAACCGAAAAATTCGTACGGATAAGGGTCGCTGAGACGCCGAATGCGCCTCGGAAAACTCGGGGTGACGGAATGAATAAGAAAAATGCAAATTAAGAAGTGTCAGATGCTCCGAAGTACCGTAGTAACTCCGTAGCAGGGGTCTACGAGAAAATTAGTATGGAGAAATCTACAAAGGCAAAAACTAAGTGAAAAACGTGAGAGAAACAGGTGGATTTGTTATATTAGGTGCTTCCTAGTGATAAGCAAGGGATACGATGAAGAATAAGTGGAGTTTTAAGAACTTTCGAACTATGGTTAGGTTAGGTTAGGTTAGGTTAGGTTAGGTTAGGTTAGGTTAGGTTAGGTTAGGTTAGGTTAGGTTAGGTTAGGTTAGGTTAGGTTAGGTTAGGTTAGGTTAGGTTAGGTTAGGTTAGGTTAGGTTAGGTTAGGTTAGGTTAGGTTAGGTTAGGTTAGGTTAGGTTAGGTTAGGTTAGGTTAGGTTAGGTTAGGTTAGGTTAGGTTAGGTTAGGTTAGGTTAGGTTAGGTTAGGTTAGGTTAGGTTAGGTTAGGTTTTTTTTTTTTTTTTTTTTTTTTTTTTTTTTTTTTTTTTTTTTTTTTTTTTTTTAATAGCGACTACCACCACAATTATGTTGGTGCCTGTGCGAAACTGCGCCTGCTTTCATACAATTTCTCGCTTGTGCTACTTCTCGTACTTCCATTCCTCATCCTTAGCTTTCATACATCTATCATTCATGCCTTTTGCGGGTGGGACTCCCGCCTATTTGCTATACTAACTATCATATTACTTTTTATTTATTTATTTTATAACAGGGGTACTGCATGCAGGTACACATTAACTGTTCATTTAATTTCGATATCTTAGTTACAGTTCTCTTAAGTCTATTTCTCATTGTCTGGTGTACATTCTCCATTTTACAATTTTGCTTATCTCTATAACTTATTTTCTATGTTACAGTTTTGATACTGTTGTGTTACATTTGCACTTATAGCTATTCACCTACATTCTACTTTTATTCTCTATATTATCTTTTTACGGATTTACATTTTGATTTTACTCTTGTATTTATATGGTATACTATAATATAGTTACAATATATTATGTTATCATATTTTATTACAATGACGCTTGTTTACATTTTCCACGATTTTTATACAGTAGTTTATAAATCTGTCAAGTTTTTTGCTTTTAATTATATCCGGTAGGGTCTCTATTGTCAGCTTAAGGCTTAACTCCTGTTCCAGCTCATATCTACTTTTTACAAAAATAGGGCATTCAGTCAAAATGTGGGGTACTGTTTCGTCAACGTCATCGTCGCAGATGCACGAGGGATCCGCGCGGCACCCGAACCGATGCAGGTACCCCGCGAATCCTCCGTGCCCCGTCAACGCCTGGGTCGCCCTACCGCTTATTTCCATTTTCCGCGTGGTCCTATAAGCCTCTGACGCTATCGGAAAGAACAACTTCGTTACGCTAGCAGTCTCGCCACTACTAAAGCGACGATCCCATTCCTGTAGGGTCTTTTGCCGCAAGATGTACTTGGCGTGCGACACCGGGCACATGTCGTAGTCTGCCTTTCTTTTGGAACCTCCAGCGGCCTCTTTCGCCAGTTGGTCAGCTCTCTCATTCCCCTCGAGTCCCGCATGAGCTTTAACCCAGAACAAGTTGACAGCCTTGCTCTGTTGAAATGCCGTTTTTAAATTATTTCTTGCGGTTATCGCTAGTGGGTGGAGGGAAGTTGAGTTTGAGACCGTTAGTAAAGCTGACATAGAGTCGCTGTAGATTCCAAAAGAGGAGGCGCTAAGTGTTGTGACTCTCCTCGTAGCTTCGCAGATCGCCAGGAGCTCAGCCTGGTAAACCGAGCAATACTCCGATAGGCAGAGCCTGACTGGTCTGGATTCGGTGCCGTCCTTCCAAATGGAAAGTGCGGCTCCGACCCCCCCGCCAACCTTACTGCCGTCGGTGTAGATTTGTACATCAAAGTTGATGTTCTCGTCCACCTGTTGCTGGTTTAGGAGGCTGACAAACTCCAGGTCGATCCGTTCCGCTGGATGAGGGGAGCCAATAACAGATGCCACACGCTCGATCTCCCTGTCCGCCAGCCCCGGCACCGGCGCCCCCCGCTTGATCCGATACAGTGAGGCTGCCTCACGAATCCGGAGATCAAGTGGGAGCAAACCGGATAATACCAGGGCCGCGTGAAGCGAGACCGTGCGATAGGCCCTACAAATTTTTTGGGCGAAGCCCCTCTGTACAGCGTTCAGTGGTTTTCTAATGTTAATTCTTTCCGTAGCATTCGACCAGATGCTAGCAGCGTATAGTATTACAGGTTCCACGGTAGCGATGTAAATTATGCGAATCACTTCGGGATTTAGGCCCCAGTCCGTTTTTGCGGCTTTTGCCAGCCTTCGGTAAATCCCCAAGGCCTTCCTGCAAACGTAGTCCACATGTCGCCGGAAAGTAAGTTTGTCATCTATAATTAAGCCCAACACTTTGATCTCGGTTACCATGCCAATGCTAACGCCCCCCATGCTGAGCCGTGGTGTGTCATATTTCAGTTTTTTCGTAATTACCATCGCTTTGGTTTTATGAGGTGCGAATTTTAACTTGTTATCTACACCCCACGCCTCAACAAGAGCAAGCGCTGCACTAGCCTGGGCCTCGATCTCCCGAGCCACACTACCGTCGAGCACCACAACAATATCATCAGCAAAAGCCTGGACATAGATGCCCAGGCCCTCTAACCTGTGTAGGAGTGGGTCCAGCAACAAATTCCACAGGATTGGCCCCGCGATGGATCCTTGAACACATCCCTTGGTGGTGTTTGTCGACGTTTCCGTTCCCCCGTATCTGATGGTCACCTTCCTGTCTTTTAGATAGCTGTCTATCATTTTCCTGAGGTTGATTGGGCATTTTTCCTCTGCCAATCTGAGCACTATGGCTGGCCACCAGGCATTGTCAAACGCACCTTCTATGTCCAGGGATATCAGCGTTATTATTTTCTTTTGTTTCAACTTATCGTCGATATGTTGTTTTAGAGCATAGAGTGCGTCTTCTGTGCTCCTCTGCGGCATGAAACCAAACTGACGAGTGCTCATTTTTGGCAGAAGAAAGTGCTTCAGCCTTGCGACCATCATTTTTTCTAGGATTTTGCCCAGTATCGATAGCAGGCCTATTGGCCTGTATGACTTGGGCAGGGTATATGAATCCTTTCCTGGTTTACGGAGTAGAATGACCAGGGCCTCCTTCCACTGTCTGGGAAAGTAGCTCAGGGCCAGACATCTGTTCATAAGTTCCAGAAAGAGATCGAGATCTCCCTCTATCACCCTGAGACAGATGTCGGCCGTAAAGCCGTCGATACCGGGGGCTTTCTTGGGATTGAAGGAGGCTGCTGCAGATTTTAATTCAGCTTTAGTGAATGGTGGATCTCTTAATTCGTCCTTGCTCTCTTGTCCATTCACCTCTTTAGCTTTTTTCCTTGTTTCTCTGTGTTGTGCTTTTTCACCATCTTCGTAATCAGGCGGATAAAATGTTTCCGCCATTAGTTGGATAGAATCTTTCATGTCCAGCGCTTTCCCATCTTTTTGTAGAGGCATATCCTCTTGCCTTCTCGTTGTTTTGTTGAGCACCCGGTATATCCCCTCCCATACTGTCTCGCGCTCCTGCTTACTGCAGAATGCGCGCCAGCTTTCAGTCTGTGCCCTTTCCACCTCTTTCTCATATTTGTTTTTCTGTTCCAGATATTCATCGACGACGGCGGCTCTACGGTGCGGCGCCGCGTTGCGGATCCTGCTTCGGCGTCTGGCAACCTCGGCTTTCATCTCGGCTAGTGCTTCGGACCACCACGGTAAGGTAAGTTTCTCTTTTCTTTTTATTTTAGGTATGGCTGCTTCGCAGCTTTTTGAAATTATTTTGTTTATTGTCTCTACTATTTGCTCTAGTTGTGTTACATTTGTGATGTTTTTGATTCTTGTCTGTGTTATATTTTCAAAATTTTTTAGCTCTATCATTTTTTCGTCAAATAATTGCCAATTTGCCTTTCTAGTATTAAATTTTCTCGTATTCCTTTCTATTGTAATTCCTTTTGACCTCCTTAATTTTAGATTAAATATTATTCCGTTGTGGTCCGAGCTCACCAGATTCTCCACTACTCTCCAGTCGTCAACTAGGCTCATAGCCTCCGCCGAGCACGCCGTTACATCGATGAAACTCTGGAATCTTTGACCATCCCTTATAGTGTCGAAGGTTGGGACCAACCCCGTGTTAAGAACGTGAAGTCCCATCTCGTTCATTGCGCCAGCCAATTCTACCCCTCTATGGTTGTTTTTTGGGCTGCCCCACCACGTATTTTTGGCATTTGCGTCGCCACCTATTATTAGGTGTTTAGTTTTCAGGGTGTCCACGACAGCTTTGATCTGCTCAATATACTGGGTGATAGGCTTGGCCGGCTCAAAGTAGTACGAGACGGCCGCAATTTTCCAGGCCAGTGTCCGAATTTCCACTACCACAATATTTTCGGTGGTCAGTGTTGGATGTTGTATTATTTCTAGGTCGGGATCGAAGACTGCGATCGCTGCCTTTACTCTTCCTATGTTCGATCCACTAGCCTGGAAAATGCGGACCCCCGCTCTGCTAGCCATGCCAGAGCCCGCTACCACGTGTGGCTCCTGAATAAGGGCAACCGCTATTTTACGGTCTGTTGCCTCGACGAACAGTTCATTTGTGGCTAAGATTTTCTTCTGTAGGTTCGCTTGCGCAAACCTACAGAAGTCTTGTACGCCATGGCTGCCCTTAGCAGTACGCCACCGAAGAGCGGGCTATAGCATCTCTCTTCTTTTTTATCGGGCAATCCAGATCGAAGGCATTGTGCTCCGCATTTTCTATTTTTGCCCTTACGCAGTTTTTACATTTTGGCGGTACGGCTGCCAGCCAGTCCTCACACTGCGTCTTGAGATGAGGACCACCACAATGGCCGCAGAGGTCCGCCGGCTCAGTGCAGAATCGCTTCCCGTGCCCAAAGCCTAGGCAGCGAGTGCACTGAACCAGTGGGGTTTGATCCTCGACTTTAATACGCTGGAGGTCAATACGCACGTAACCCCTGACAGTGGCAATCTGCCATATAGACGGCGACACAGTTAGGACGACATGGTTCATGAGTGGGTTTATAGCTCTTCTTCTATATTTCACTGTGAGTCTGTCTTCCTCTTTGTCCAAGCCGCGGAAGAGGTCCCCATTCTGGTTCCTGAAGGCCCTAAGTACATCCTCGTCCGAATGCACTTTAAGGACACCCTTCAGGATCAGAAGCGGGTCCCTGTTCCTGACCTCTTCGACATTGAGGGTATCCTTTACAGACTCCAGCCTTTTCTTCAGCTTATCCCTCTCCTCTTTTGTCTCCAGTCCTATCACAATTTTTCTGTCCTTGGCTTTCCGCACGTTACCTACCTTTATCCAACCTTCTTTAGCATCAATGGCTTCTCTTACCCGTTCGAGGACTTTTTCCCCAGTCTCTTGTTCATCGGTCGAGGTGATCACCACTGAATGCAAAGTATTTCTCTTTTCTACTATCTTTCCATCCTGCTGTACTAGGTTTCCAGCGGTCACGCCCGCGTAGGTAGCTGCAGTCATCCTTCTCCACTCCTCTTTCTGCCTCACCATTTCCTCTCGCATCTCGATCATTAGTTTGTTATTGTCCAATAACAATTTGGTGTTCTCGTCCATTTTTTGGACAAAGGGGGCCATGTCAGGACTTTGACTGAGGTTTCCCTGCTTGTCTTCTTTGTCATCGGACCTTTTGTCTCCCTCCTTTAGAGATTGTTTTAGTAGGTCGTGTAGCTTATCGATTCCTTTGAAAACTTCCGCCTTGATCTCTCCCTTAAGGTTTCTCGCATTGCTGAGGTTTTCCTTAATTAGTTTGACCAAAGCGGTCGCCTCCATCGTCTTATTTTTATAGGGAGTCTTGGGTGTTGATATGGGTACCACCACATTCTGCTTTTTTGCTGTTTGGCTATCTTGTGACAGCACTCGTTTTGGCTTAGCCGCAGGTCCAGCCTGCATTGTCACAGATGTTAGCGGTGATGATGCCATTGGTGAGAGGGGAGCACTATCTCTTTCTCCTGTGCTACGTCTCTTCGGTTTTGTTACCGTCCTAGAGGGTGACAATTTGGAGTCCGTCTCGCTTGCGCCCATCTTTACCGGTGTTCTCATCATGGTTGTGGAGGTAAGTGTCAGTCAATAAAATAGTAAGTAAAGTAAAGTAAGTGAGTAATTTTGTATAAGTTGTAAATGAAAGACAGGAACGAAAACAATTAAAACAGACAAAGCAGAACTTAAATAAAGCACCTGTACCAATACTGGTAGAGTTTAATTTAGGTCAATTAGTCACCTTTATTTAGAGGTACTTTCTTGTCTCTAAATCGTCTCACTTAAATAAAATAAGTAAAATAAAATAAAATAAAATAAAACAAAATCAATATGATTAGTAAGTTTTCCGTCTCTATGTAGGGCCTAACTTATGATACTCATAAGCGTCGAAAGTATAAGGCAATACAAAACAATTTTCCTTTTATTTGCTCTACATAGAGTCTTAACTCTACCACCCAGCTGTAGAGCGCTCCAAGGCGATCCCAGTACCGAAATCCGTTGGTCTCTGCGACCCCGGAGAGCAAAAATACAATTTTAATGATCTAAGAATACTGGGACTCTACCTAGAGTCGTCTCTTGGGCTCTGTCAGAAAGCCGCCGTCGTGCCCTGTATGGCAGAGAAAATCCCGACTCTGTAGTCCCTCTGGGAGCCGAGATATGGCCTAATGAATATTTCCAAGATGGCGGACAAGATGGCCGCCACGATTTTCAAACCCTCGTATCTCCCTCAGTTTTGGTCCCACAGATTCGGGACTTTCACCACTGCGATTGTCTTTGAACCCTCCACAGGGGTACGCCCTCAACTCAGAAAGAAGGTCCTATCCGCCACCTAAAATTTTTCTAAGTTGAAGTGCGTTTTTGGGGGTAGGGGGATGAAAATCCGTCCAAATGATTGTGGAGGGTACGAAGACTAACGCTCTAGTCGTTAGTGTGGGGGGGGTTTAAGGGGGGGGGACCAGGATAAAATTATCAAAACTGCCCTACGACCCTTAGTTTCGGAGATATCCGGGTTACAAGGTTACGGTGACCTGGAGCGAGAAAACCATACGTTTAAAAACGTGATTTCTCCCTGGCTATTTAAAATAAAATTTTTGTTTATATATAAAGTCGACCAATTTATCTGTACTTAAGAGCTATTCAATTTTGGATCTTTAATATCAAAAGGGTTGGTCGTAATAAATTTGGAAAAGAGGGGGATGAAAAGTTGTTGACTGCAAAAAAGTTTAAGTGCTTGGTTCTGTATGTTGTAGTTCCTCTAAAAATTTGGAAAAAATTGTGAGAGATTCAGGATTAGTCAAGCTATTTTATGAAAATTTTTCCGCAAGGGTAGCTCCTCCTGGGGTTGAAACCCGGATATCCCGGAACCACAATAGTTCCGCTATTTTTGTTGTAAACACCCCGTGTGAGGGCTTGTTTTAAACGGGAATTGCCCACGAATTTAATAAAAAATTTTAAAATATATAATTCCTTAGTAATTTTTTAAAATAAGTACAAAAAACACAAATTTATAGGTTAAAATTCCAAAAAATTCAATAGTGGCCACAATATAGTCCGCAAAATAACTCAGAAATAACTGCCAGAAGCTACCTGATTCGAGTTAAAACTACTAACGTAAAACCTGTGAACAGTTTAGGATAGATCCTGAGACTAAAAATAATTGTTTAAAAACTTTGAATTTTGTCAGTACTGGAAAGTTGATATACCCAATACAGACTAGGGTGGGTGGGGGGGCAAATTTTTCAGGTTCCTGTCGTCGGATCCCGGCGAAAGTGGTGTCGTCGGACGCGGCTCGACGAGACGGATAAGAAAAGGTAAGAAAATGAAAATGCGTAGAAGAAAATTCGGAAAATATGAGGAAAAAACAGAAATTTTAAGACAAAAACCGAAAAATTCGTACGGATAAGGGTCGCTGAGACGCCGAATGCGCCTCGGAAAACTCGGGGTGACGGAATGAATAAGAAAAATGCAAATTAAGAAGTGTCAGATGCTCCGAAGTACCGTAGTAACTCCGTAGCAGGGGTCTACGAGAAAATTAGTATGGAGAAATCTACAAAGGCAAAAACTAAGTGAAAAACGTGAGAGAAACAGGTGGATTTGTTATATTAGGTGCTTCCTAGTGATAAGCAAGGGATACGATGAAGAATAAGTGGAGTTTTAAGAACTTTCGAACTATGAAATATCGTGGTATACGATAGCTTAGGTGGATTTTTGACTATGGAGATGTAAAAATTTCAAATTTTTCAGGTTCCTGTCGTCGGATCCCGGCGAAAGTGGTGTCGTCGGACGCGGCTCGACGAGACGGATAAGAAAAGGTAAGAAAATGAAAATGCGTAGAAGAAAATTCGGAAAATATGAGGAAAAAACAGAAATTTTAAGACAAAAACCGAAAAATTCGTACGGATAAGGGTCGCTGAGACGCCGAATGCGCCTCGGAAAACTCGGGGTGACGGAATGAATAAGAAAAATGCAAATTAAGAAGTGTCAGATGCTCCGAAGTACCGTAGTAACTCCGTAGCAGGGGTCTACGAGAAAATTAGTATGGAGAAATCTACAAAGGCAAAAACTAAGTGAAAAACGTGAGAGAAACAGGTGGATTTGTTATATTAGGTGCTTCCTAGTGATAAGCAAGGGATACGATGAAGAATAAGTGGAGTTTTAAGAACTTTCGAACTATGGTTAGGTTAGGTTAGGTTAGGTTAGGTTAGGTTAGGTTAGGTTAGGTTAGGTTAGGTTAGGTTAGGTTAGGTTAGGTTAGGTTAGGTTAGGTTAGGTTAGGTTAGGTTAGGTTAGGTTAGGTTAGGTTAGGTTAGGTTAGGTTAGGTTAGGTTAGGTTAGGTTAGGTTAGGTTAGGTTAGGTTAGGTTAGGTTAGGTTAGGTTAGGTTAGGTTAGGTTAGGTTAGGTTAGGTTAGGTTAGGTTAGGTTAGGTTAGGTTAGGTTAGGTTAGGTTAGGTTAGGTTAGGTTAGGTTAGGTTAGGTTAGGTTAGGTTAGGTTAGGTTAGGTTAGGTTAGGTTAGGTTAGGTTAGGTTAGGTTAGGTTAGGTTAGGTTAGGTTAGGTTAGGTTAGGTTAGGTTAGGTTAGGTTAGGTTAGGTTAGGTTAGGTTAGGTTAGGTTAGGTTAGGTTAGGTTAGGTTAGGTTAGGTTAGGTTAGGTTAGGTTAGGTTAGGTTAGGTTAGGTTAGGTTAGGTTAGGTTAGGTTAGGTTAGGTTAGGTTAGGTTAGGTTAGGTTAGGTTAGGTTAGGTTAGGTTAGGTTAGGTTAGGTTAGGTTAGGTTAGGTTAGGTTAGGTTAGGTTAGGTTAGGTTAGGTTAGGTTAGGTTAGGTTAGGTTAGGGGTTAGGTTAGGTTAGGTTAGGTTAGGTTAGGTTAGGTTAGGTTAGGTTAGGTTAGGTTAGGTTAGGTTAGGTTAGGTTAGGTTAGGTTAGGTTAGGTTAGGTTAGGTTAGGTTAGGTTAGGTTAGGTTAGGTTAGGTTAGGTTAGGTTAGGTTAGGTTAGGTTAGGTTAGGTTAGGTTAGGTTAGGTAGTTAGGTTAGGTTAGGTTAGGTTAGGTTAGGTTAGGTTAGGTTAGGTTAGGTTAGTTAGGTTAGGTTAGGTTAGGTTAGGTTAGGTTAGGTTAGTTAGGTTAGGTTAGGTTAGGTTAGGTTAGGTTAGGTTAGGTTAGGTTAGGTTAGGTTAGGTTAGGTTAGGTTAGGTTAGGTTAGGTTAGGTTAGGTAGGTTAGGTTAGGTTAGGTTAGGTTAGGTTAGGTTAGGTTAGGTTAGGTTAGGTTAGGTTAGGTTAGGTTAGGTTAGGTTAGGTTAGGTTAGGTTAGGTTAGGTTAGGTTAGGTTAGGTTAGGTTAGGTTAGGTTAGGTTAGGTTAGGTTAGGTTAGGTTA
>OX376170.1:15820200-15844185 GCA_947363495.1 Euzophera pinguis | reverse complement strand
AGAAAATGGTGGTTGCGCGGATGAAGCATCATCTCCTCCCGAGAATGAGTAAGCACCAATACGGATTCATGCCGCAAAGGAGTACCGAGGACTCCCTCTGTGCCCTGATGAAACACATAAGAGCCAAACTGGCGGAAAAGAAAATAGTCACGATGGTTTCACTAGACATAGAGGGGGCCTTTGATAACGCCTGGTGGCCGGCGGTGCTGCTCAGACTTGTGGAGGAGAATTGCCCTATGGGAATAATAAAAATCATAAACAGCTACCTACATAGCAGAAAGGTATCCGTAAGATACGGTGGACAAGAGGTATCCGCAGAGCAAACAAAAGGATGCATTCAAGGGTCCATAGCAGGCCCAATACTTTGGAACCTACTCTTGGATCCCCTCCTAAAGGAACTAGAAGGTAAAGGAGTGCTAGTACAGGCCTTTGCAGATGACGTGGTCCTGATTTTCGATGGTGACTACGCAATGGAAATAGAGAGCCAAGCCAGGGAAGCTCTAGCGATTGTTCAGACGTGGGGAGCGAACAATAAGTTGAAATTCGCTGCACAAAAAACTAAAGCGATGGTAATAACCAAAAAACAGAAATTCGACTTCCCACGTCTGAGCATGAACGGGAGCAACGTGGAGATGGTGAAAGATATAAAACTGCTGGGGGTAACCATAGACGAAAAGCTCACCTTCAAGAAACACATTGGTAATATATGCAGGAGAGCAATAGGCATCTATAAGCAGCTTGCCAAAGCGGCAAAATCTACTTGGGGCCTAGACCCCGAAATAATTCGCACCATTTATACGGCAACAGTTGAGCCCATTATACTGTATGGTGCGAGCGTCTGGGCACCAGTGGTGGGCAGGGTGGGAATAAAAAAGCAACTGAACGCTGTGCTACGCGGTTTCGCCCAAAAGATCTGTGGGGCCTACCGCACGGTCTCCCTCAACTCAGCCCTCGTGTTAGCGGGATTGCTTCCCCTTGATCTGCGTGTGCGCGAGGTAGCCTCGCTATACGGGATCAAGAAGGGGGCACCTATACCGGGGCTGGGAGATAGGGAGATCGAGCGGTTGGCCCCGGCGATTGAGGCTCCTCATCCGGCGGAACGTATCGATCTCGAGTTCTCTAGCCTGGTAAACCAGCAACAAGTGGAGGAGAGCAGAGAATCCTCTGTGCAAATCTACACAGACGGCAGCAGAATCGATGAGAAGGTTGGCGCCGCTCTTTCCATCTGGGAGGGAGGGGTGGAAACCGGAAGGTCGAAGTTCGGCTTGCCGTCCTATTGCTCGGTTTATCAGGCTGAGCTCCTGGCGATACGTGAAGCCACGAGGAAAATCAAAGCGCACAAAGGTAATGCTTTTGGAATTTACAGCGACTCCATGTCAGCCCTGATGACCATTGTAAACCCGGGTTCCCTCCATCCACTAGCAGTTGAATCCAGGGATAACATACGAATTTTATCCCGCCAGAACAAAACTATAAAGCTGTACTGGATAAAAGCGCACGCAGGGCTGGAGGGTAACGAAAGGGCGGATGAGCTGGCAAAGGATGCTGCTGTGAATTCCAGAACCAAGCCAAAGTACGATCTATGCCCAGTCTCATACGCGAAGCGAATTCTGCGTTCGGACTCGATTCGCGAATGGGACGAAAGGTACAGAATGGGAGTAACCGCGAGTACAACGAAAATCTTCTTTCCTGTGGCATCAGCGGCATACAAAACGGTCAGAGAAATCAAGCCAACGGGCCGTGTGACGCAAATACTAACGGGGCACGGGGGGTTCGCGGGATACTTACACAGATTCAAGTGTCGTGAGAATCCCTCGTGCACCTGCGACCCAGAGGAGGAGGAAACAGTCCTGCATTTGTTAACGGAATGCCCAGTTTTTGACCGCCGGAGAGCAAACCTAGAGATAGAATTAGGATACAAAATAAATAAACAAGCACTACCAGCGATAATAAAAAGTAAAAATGTTAATGTTTTTCTAGAATTTTGTAACTATATAACTAAAACTGTAAATATAAAAAACGGTAAGAAACACACATGATGACATAATATAAGAAGTATATTATAGCACACCATGTGATAAAAAAGTTGATGTAAAATAGATAAGAAAACATGTAATAAAATTAAATAGAAATAAATATAAGTAAACCATATATATAAGTTGAAAAAGTGAATGTAGTAAAATATATAAGTTAAATAAAATGTAAGAGAAAACTCCTGAATGTAATAGAATTAAGTAGAAATAAGAAAAGCTGTAAAAGATTATAATAAAAATAGATGGAAGTACGTTATTCCCCAGAAACCCTATATAGTTGATAAGTAAAGAAATAAAGAAAATTAGAAGAATAGATGAATAGACGGGCATCCCACCCGTAGATTGCATAAAAGATGAAAGTATGAAAGGAAAGGATGCGGTACGAAAGTACGAGAGGCATACACGATAGAACTTGAATGAAACAGGCTCAAGATAGCATAGGCATCAACACAACTTGTATGTTGATGGTACATAGGATAATTTATAAAAAAAAAAAAAAAAAAAAAAAAACCTAACCTAACCTAACCTAACCTAACCTAACCTAACCTAACCTAACCTAACCTAACCTAACCTAACCTAACCTAACCTAACCTAACCTAACCTAACCTAACCTAACCTAACCTAACCTAACCTAACCTAACCTAACCTAACCTAACCTAACCTAACCTAACCTAACCTAACCTAACCTAACCTAACCTAACCTAACCTAACCTAACCTAACCTAACCTAACCTAACCTAACCTAACCTAACCTAACCTAACCTAACCTAACCTAACCTAACCTAACCTAACCTAACCTAACCTAACCTAACCTAACCTAACCTAACCTAACCTAACCTAACCTAACCTAACCTAACCTAACCTAACCTAACCTAACCTAACCTAACCTAACCTAACCTAACCTAACCTAACCTAACCTAACCTAACCTAACCTAACCTAACCTAACCTAACCTAACCTAACCTAACCTAACCTAACCTAACCTAACCTAACCTAACCTAACCTAACCTAACCTAACCTAACCTAACCTAACCTAACCTAACCTAACCTAACCTAACCTAACCTAACCTAACCTAACCTAACCTAACCTAACCTAACCTAACCTAACCTAACCTAACCTAACCTAACCTAACCTAACCTAACCTAACCTAACCTAACCTAACCTAACCTAACCTAACCTAACCTAACCTAACCTAACCTAACCTAACCTAACCTAACCTAACCTAACCTAACCTAACCTAACCTAACCTAACCTAACCTAACCTAACCTAACCTAACCTAACCTAACCTAACCTAACCTAACCTAACCTAACCTAACCTAACCTAACCTAACCTAACCTAACCTAACCTAACCTAACCTAACCTAACCTAACCTAACCTAACCTAACCTAACCTAACCTAACCTAACCTAACCTAACCTAACCTAACCTAACCTAACCTAACCTAACCTAACCTAACCTAACCTAACCTAACCTAACCTAACCTAACCTAACCTAACCTAACCTAACCTAACCTAACCTAACCTAACCTAACCTAACCTAACCTAACCTAACCTAACCTAACCTAACCTAACCTAACCTAACCTAACCTAACCTAACCTAACCTAACCTAACCTAACCTAACCTAACCTAACCTAACCTAACCTAACCTAACCTAACCTAACCTAACCTAACCTAACCTAACCTAACCTAACCTAACCTAACCTAACCTAACCTAACCTAACCTAACCTAACCTAACCTAACCTAACCTAACCTAACCTAACCTAACCTAACCTAACCTAACCTAACCTAACCTAACCTAACCTAACCTAACCTAACCTAACCTAACCTAACCTAACCTAACCTAACCTAACCTAACCTAACCTAACCTAACCTAACCTAACCTAACCTAACCTAACCTAACCTAACCTAACCTAACCTAACCTAACCTAACCTAACCTAACCTAACCTAACCTAACCTAACCCAGTTGCGTTCCGACCGCAGTCACGAACGCCACGAATTTAAGCCGCTCCGCGTTCGAAAAATCGCAAAAATAGTGTATTTAGTGCAAAAATATAAGTGCAATATATCTTTACATCCGCGCTAACGAGTGCTTTCCAAAGGTGCAAAAATCTTTAAAATCGAAGTGTGCTACGGGAAGTTATTGCGAGAACAAGGATCTACTGTAGTCGTTGTTGTGAGGTTAGATCCACAAAAGTCTCGAAACTTATCGGGAACTTTACGTACTAAAACTGTGGAAGTGTTTGTGGTGATCATACGTGCTGCCTGAAAAAATTTGGGAATTCCTGGATCAGCATCGGCGGAGCTGGAGTGGCTTCTTTAGCGGCCCCAACCGCAGAGTTAACTTGGCGGCCCTAAGCCATTAATTGACAGGAAGTGGCCTATTTGTAATATTAAATCCCGACTCTCCTGTCCTTGGCCGTCAAGTTGATATAGGTCACACCCGGGGGAACTGAGACTGCGGCTCTCCAGTGAGCGGGAAGATCGGGCGGACGTGAAAAGTCCCAGACATCCACCATTCCAGGAGCTATTGCGCGTCCGGGAGGACCGGGAGGACTCCGGCTCACACACCATCCTGTAGGGTGCTATTGGAAGAGGCTACCTACCATAAACCGGGAACATCCGACCTGTAGGGAAGGAGATACAAGCAAATAAGCTCTCAACCAATCAGCGGTTTTCAGCTTATTGCGACTGAACCCTGATTGCTGGGACAACCCCTCCCCGGTGGGAGACGCCCGGGACCTTGGACCATCAGGGAAAGCCGGAACCACCAAAATCGGAGCAGCCAAATCCTGTCTGCAGCCTTCTGAGTGCCCAGGACGATAGGATTTTTGTCTTCCGCGTCTTCCTGTGCCTGTGGGAATAGAGGTGTGCGCCCCGCTTGTATCGTGAAAGGTGTGCCGTTGTTGGGAGCAGCCCTTAACCAGGTTTCGGGACCCTGCGACGTCGGGTGAAGGAGCTGCAGCGAGAAAACCAGTTCGGCCAATCAGCGGTTTTCTGCCGATTCCGGCTGAACCCTCGGGATCTGCCTGCTGCTGCTCCGGAGGTCGACGCGCCGGGCCGGGAGGAGTCCGGAGACACCCCTACTGTGCTTCTGCCACCACCCAAACTCCTACCGCGGCAGTTTTTCTCCGCGGAAACAGCGGAGGGCCAGCTTCGGGTCCGCCTGCAGCGGGAACCGGGAGTCCTACGGGATCAGCAAGAGGTGGGATCGATTTAGAATTTATTCGACTATTTTTGTACTAAATTTGAAAATTTTTGCTTTAGGGGTTTAATTACTGCAAATTTATTAAGTGAAGGTGGTGTAATCACTCAAACGTTGTTTCACTTTGTTTACACCAAAAGGGGTCACTCGAACCAAAAAATTGTACACACAGCGCCACCTCGTAGTGAGTTTCGACACTACATAGGTGTATAAATTGTAGTTTTTTATGTAAAAAAATTTTATATTCGATTAATAAATAGTTTTGGTCGCCCATATTTGATGTTTGGAAATTTTATAGTTAATATTAATTAAAAGAATCTAAATTTTTTTTCATTTTTCGAAAAATTTCAATAAAAAATTTATTATTTTACTTTTCCTTTTAACCAAAATTCAAAATTAAAGCCTGCGTAAGCTAGAATATATAATTGGGCCAGTAGCAGAAAGAAATCTCATAAAAAATTTTTACATACAGGTAGCGCCACCTGGGAGTGTGTTTCAGTACTTAACATAGAATTGAAACATCATAGACTAGTGCTGAGGGCCCCTTCGATCAGAACTTTGTTTACAGAAATTCTAGGCAAGAATTTCGGTTGGGCTGACGCCGGGAGACTGTCCGGGGCGTCGCGACGATCAGAAAGGTCCCTTGTACAGTGTATCTGCGGCGTCTAGTTTCGGAGATAATTGAGAGGAAGCTTATAGTTGGGTCGGCAACGTCGTAAAACTTTGAGCGCCTATATCTCCGGCCCTGGTCGTCGTAGGGACTTGGGACTTGGACTGTGGGTCTCAGCACGCCCGGCGCTGTGTTCCTGTGGGGGCCCAGTCGGGATTGGGCCTTGGCAGCCATCTTGTCCCCTTTTTTGTTTTCCTAAAAATCCCATATCTTGGCTTTCCGTGGTCGTAGAAACCTGGGGTTTTCATAGTAGTCATTGACAACAGGAGCTCTACCGAGCAACGCAGAGACGGACTCTATATAGAGTCATCGACACATAGAGTCTAGAGAAAACTCTGTAAAAAATTAACCACTACTGTGACCGGAAGGGGACGCACTACAAATTGACATAAAATCTGACTCTATATAGAGACTTAGTGCCAAAATTCTAAAATAGCACTATTAAAATAAGTAGGTATAAATAACACCCAAAGCACTACCATACACTGGGATATTTATATTACGAGTTCTATAAATAGCTATAGAACAATAATTTTGACAATCTTTTATTGTATTTTGACTTATTTTATTTTAATTTAATTTTATTAGATACTAAGTAACTTAAGTATATTTTGTTTTATACTGTTTTATTAACAATTGTACTACCTTGACGATCGTACACCGACTTGCTAATTAACTCTGCCACCACTAGGTAGTTATCTACATCCCCATAACTTTTTAATATATAGTTTAACGCGACGAGGTTTTATAAAACTTTTACAAATTTAACCAGTTGACGTTGAACGCTGAAATGGAGAGAACTCCTATAGCCAAGAGAGTGATTGACAAGGGTAGTCCCCTAAAGGGTACTATATTGAACGAAGGCCGAAGGAGCATTGATGAAATGAGAGACAAGTTTGAGGGTACGAAACTTACCCAACAAACGAAAAAGCTACTGACACGGGCAGGTCCCGCCGACGCAAGAGCTCAATCGGCCGACGAAACCTTCACGATAGAAATCTTCCCACAACAGGGAGGATGCAAGAAAACCGAGGCAAGAAAGCTCCTCTCCTTCTCCCTAGAACAACTTACCTCTGCTAAGAATTTAAAATGTACCATCAAAGAAAACGTCATAAAGGCGTGTCGCAGACTCCATGATCTTGTGTTGGAGTCTCAGGAGCAAATAAATAAAGCTAGAGGTAGAAAATCAGTCGAGGCCAAGGACAGCCCCACTCACGGCGTAGCAAAACATCTGACAGTGGATCCTGCAATAGAATCCTGCATGCAAAAAATGAAGGAGCATGCGACGCTGTTGGAGGAAAGCAAGAGCCAAATGGAGGGGCTCAAGGAAGAGATGGCAAAGCATAAGGAAGCGATGGAGAAGATGACAGTCGCAACCTATGCGGGAGTCGCAAGGGGGTACAGTAGAATACCAGATGGTAGTACAGAACAAAAAAGGATGACTCTGCACTCGGTTGTGGTTACATCGAAGGATGAAAATGACAAGGGAGATGAAGTAATGGAAAAGGTTAGGGAGGCAATAGATGCAAAAGAGGGATGGGTCCAAATTAAAAGGGTAAGAAAAGGGAAAGATAGAAAAGTCATTATAGGAGTAGAAACCAGGGAAGAAAGAGAAAAATTGAAAAAGAAACTGGAAAAAGACGGAGCCCAGCTCAATGTGGAAGAGGTCAAAAATCGAGACCCACTCCTAGTCCTTAAAAATGTAATGTCCTACAACACGGACGAGGGACTAATTAGAACCATGAGGAACCAAAACAAGGAGTTGTTCCAAGGGTTAAGCGAAGAAGAAGACAAAATAGTCGTCAAATATAGGAAGAAAGCAAGAAACCCTCTGCAGTGTCATCCGGTCCTAAGTGTCTCGCCGCAAATATGGCAGAGAGCAATGAGGATGGAGAGAGCTTATATTGGCATACAGTGGGTCTGGATTGAGGACCAGACTCCACTGATTCAGTGCACCCGTTGCCTAGGTTTCGGCCATGGAAAGCGGTTCTGCACTGAGTCAGTGGACCTGTGCAGTCATTGTGGCGGACCACATCTAAAAGCAGAGTGTGAATACTTTCGGGCGGGAGCTCCCCCCAACTGTAAGAACTGTACCAAGGCAGGCATCGACGCAGCGGAGCACGGCGCCTTTGACCATAAATGCCAAACAAGGCAAAAATGGGACGCGCTGGCCCGCTCGACGGTAGCTTATTGCTAAGGGCACTCAGGGGCAAAAAACTCTCTATAGGTTCGTCCAGGCGAACCTACAGAAGAAGATTCTCGCAACCAACGAACTCTATATAGAGGCGGCAAACCGCAAGATTGCGGTCGCACTCGTACAAGAGCCACACGCCGAGTCAAAAGTGGGAATGAGAGGAAGGGCGGGGGTGCGTATCTTCCAGGCCGAAGGGCCAAACCGTGGAAGGATCAAAGCTGCTATATTAGTCTTCGATCCGGACATAAATGTAATCCAGCATCCTATCCTTACCACCGAAAACATCGTCGTAGTCGAAATCCAAACTGAAGTCTGGAGGATAGCGCTCATCTCCTATTACTTCGAACCGCTAACGCCGATAAATCAATATATAGAGCAATTGAAGTTGGTTGCAGAGACAATAAAAACCAAGTATGTCATCATGGGGGGAGATTCAAACGCCAAGAACACTTGGTGGGGCAGCAACAAAAATAACCATAGAGGAGTAGAAATGGCTGGCGCTCTCAATGAGATGGGACTTCATATTTTAAATACAGGGACAACACCCACTTTCGACACCATAAGAAATGGTCAAAGCTTTCGGAGCTTCATAGACGTAACGGCGTGCTCGGCGGGGATGATGGACTATGTGGATGACTGGAAGGTGGTAGAAAACCTGGTTAGTTCGGACCACAACGGCATAGTTTTCAACCTAAACCTAAGAAAATCGAAAGGCATCAGAATAGAAAGAACAACTAGGAAATTTAATACTAAAAAGGCAAACTGGGAGACTTTCGATCAAAAGCTCACGGAATTAAAATTACAAGAAAATTTAACATTGGCAAAATTAAAGGGAATTAACAGAGCGGAAGAACTAGAAGAATTTATAGAAAAGTTGAATAAAACAATAACAAAAAGCTGTGAAGCAGCTATGCCAAAGAAAAATAAAAGTGAAAAACTCACCTTGCCGTGGTGGTCCGAAGAACTCACGGTGATGAAAGCCGAAGTCGCCAGACGTAGATCCAGGATCCGAAACGCGGCCCCGATCCGAAGACTCGCCGTCGTCGATGAATACCTGAAAATAAAAGAAGAATATGAAAAAGCCGTAGTCAAAGCGCAGACGGAGAGTTGGCGAGATTTTTGCACCAAGCAAGAGCGAGAAACGGTATGGGAGGGAATCTACCGGGTGCTAAATAAGACCGCAAGAAGGAAGGAGGACACTCCCCTAGAAAGGAATGGAAAAGCCCTAAGTATGAAAGAATCGGTCGAACTGATGGCGCGAACCTTCTACCCGGAGGATCGTGAAGATAGCGACGACTCCCATCACAGGAATGTAAGGGCCAAGGCGAAAATAGTGAATGGCAGCGAACACATAAATGAAATATGCGACCCCCCGTTCACAAAAGCCGAGCTCAGGAGAGCAACCGCCTCCTTTAACCCTAAAAAAGCGCCTGGGGGGGATGGCTTCACGGCGGACATCTGCCTCAGGGTGATAGAGGGGGATCTCGATCTCTCTCTTGAAATCATGAACAGATGTCTGGCCTTGGGCTGCTTCCCCAGGCAGTGGAAGGAGGCAATAGTCGTATTGCTCAGGAAACCGGGCAAGGATTCCTACACAACGCCGAAGTCGTATAGGCCAATAGGATTGTTGTCAATCTTAGGGAAGATACTGGAAAAAATGTTAATGGCGCGGCTTAAATACTATCTTCTGCCAAAGACCAGTAAGAGGCAATATGGCTTCATGCCGCAAAGGAGCACCGAGGACTCCCTCTATGCCCTGATGAAGCACATTAACACCAAGCTAGACCAAAAGAAAATAATTACAATAGTATCTCTGGACATAGAGGGGGCCTTCGATGGAGCCTGGTGGCCGGCCATAGTGCTTCGGCTGGCGGAGGAGGGTTGCCCCATTAATTTAAGAAGACTGATTGACAGCTACTTATTGGATAGGAGAGTGAAAATCCGGTACGGTGGAATTGAGACAAAAACAAGCACTACCAAGGGTTGCGTACAGGGATCTATAGCCGGGCCAACCCTCTGGAACCTTCTGCTGGACCCCCTGTTGCACGAACTGGAAAGCCGAGGCACATACGTGCAGGCATTTGCCGACGATATTGTGCTGGTGTTTGACGGAGACACGGCAATAGAGATAGAGAATTTAGCAAGTTCAACGTTCTCCCGTGTTGAGGCGTGGGGTGCCGAAAATAAGTTAAGATTTGCCCCGCAAAAAACAAATGCAATGCTGATCACAAGAAAACTGAAATACGACACACCGCGCCTGAGCATGGGAGGTGTCGACATTAAATTTGTAAGGGAGATAAAGATCTTGGGTGTTATAATAGACCACAAACTAACGTTTAAATCGCACGTGAATTATGTTTGTAAAAAAGCTCTGGGGATATACGGGAGATTAGCGAAGGCTGCAAAACTTGATTGGGGACTGAACCCGGAAATCATTCGTATAATTTATACAGCAACTGTCGAGCCAACTATTATGTACGCGGCTAGTGTGTGGTCTACAGCCACAGACAAGATAAATATCAAAAAACCACTCAACTCGGTTCAACGTGGGTTCGCACAGAAAATATGTAGAGCCTATCGCACGGTCTCCCTGCACTCGGCTCTGGTATTAGCCGGCCTGCTCCCGCTCGACATTCGGATACGCGAGGCAGCCTCGCTATACCGGGCCAGGCGGGGCGAGCCGGTGCCGGAGCTGTGTGATAGGGGGGTCGAGCGTGTGGCCTCAGCTATTGATGCTTCTCACCCCGCGGATCATATCGACCTGGAGTACGACAGCCTGCTAAGCCAGCAGGACGTGGACGGAAACACCAACCTGGATGTTCTGGTCTACACCGACGGCAGTAGGATTGGCGAGGGGGTGGGCGCCGCTCTCTCCATATGGAGAGGCGGGGTCGAATCCAGAGCCGTCAAACTCTGCCTGTCGCGGTACTGCTCGGTTTACCAGGCTGAGCTCTTGGCGATATGTGAAGCGACGAGAAGAATCAAGGATATAAACGCGATTACTTTTGGAGTTTACAGCGACTCTACGTCGGCGCTCCAGACGATAGTGAATTCGGCTTCCCTTCACCCCTTAGCAATCACAGCGAGAGAAAACATTAGAGCCGCTTCTCGGCAGAACAAAATTGTGAAGTTGTTCTGGGTTAAAGCACATGCGGGGTTGGAGGGGAACGAAAGAGCTGATCAGCTGGCAAAAGAGGCCGCTGTAAACTCCAAACGGAAAGCGGACTACGATATGTGCCCGATATCACACGTGAGGAGCATCATAAGGGGGAGGTCACTTATCGAATGGGACGACCGTTACGATAAGGGACACACCGCTAGCACAACTAAGATGTTCTTCCCTGTGGCATCGGGCGCATATAAGACTGTCCGCCAAATCCAACCTACGAGCCAAACAACGCAGTTACTGACAGGCCACGGAGGCCTCGCGGGATATTTGCACCGCTTCGGGTGTCGCGCGGAGTCCTCGTGTATCTGCGATCCCGAGGTCGCCGAAACAATCCCCCACATCGTCGCGGAATGTCCGGTGTTCGACCGTCAAAGGTTTAACGTTGAACAAAAGATAGGTATGAAATTAACCACAGCCAATTTCCCAGAAGTAATAAAAAGCAAAAACTTAGACAGTTTTCTGGATTACTGCACCAAAATAATAAAAACTGTAAATAAAAGACACAGCAACAAATAATGTTGATCTTTTATAAAATGTATAAAAGACATCATCATAGACAATAACATAGTATTAAAAAAATGACTGTAAAATCTTAATGGAAAACTGTAATTAGATATAAATTAGACGTAATAAAATTAAATGAATGAAGGTAAAAAACTGTAACCGTACTTAGAGTAATAAAGTAGGACAATAAGATGTAAACCCTAGATGTAAGATAGTAATAAAGTAAACAAGTGGTTATATCATTTCACCCATGTAATAGGAATAAGAGGAAAAACAAAGAATAAATAAAATATAGTTAGAAGCTAGACCCTGTAGACGGGAGTCCCACCCGTGATTACCGCATTTAGAGTAATAAAGTAGGATAATAAAATGTAAACCCTAGATGTAAGATAGTAATAAAGTAAACAAGTGGTTATATCATTTCACCCACGAAATAGAAATAAGAGGAAAACAAAGAATAAATAAAATATAGCTAGAAGCTAGACCCTGTAGACGGGAGTCCCACCCGTGATTAGGAATGAATGATTGAATGAATGCAAGGAAAGTATGAAGCGTGTAAGTACGAGCGGTAGCAAAAGCGAGAACTGGAATGAAAGCAGGCTAAAGTTAATATAGGCACCAATGTATTTGTGGTGGTAGAGTAGCAATAAAAAAAAAAAAAAAAAAAAAAAAAAAAAAACCTAACCTAACCTAACCTAACCTAACCTAACCTAACCTAACCTAACCTAACCTAACCTAACCTAACCTAACCTAACCTAACCTAACCTAACCTAACCTAACCTAACCTAACCTAACCTAACCTAACCTAACCTAACCTAACCTAACCTAACCTAACCTAACCTAACCTAACCTAACCTAACCTAACCTAACCTAACCTAACCTAACCTAACCTAACCTAACCTAACCTAACCTAACCTAACCTAACCTAACCTAACCTAACCTAACCTAACCTAACCTAACCTAACCTAACCTAACCTAACCTAACCTAACCTAACCCAGTCCCGTGCACGCACGTGAGCCGAGCACCACGATTCTAAGTCGCTCCGCGCTTAAAAAATCTTTAAAATAGTTTTTGTGTTTCTAATATATAAGTGTGATATATTGCCAGATTCGCGTTCGCGAGTTCTAACAGGATCCGCAAGAAAATCGAAAATCGGAGCTAAGTGTGAAAAGTTACAGCAATAACAAGTTTTTCGTGCAGTTGCTCACGCGAGTTCCGATCGACACAAGTTTTGTTTTTGATCGGGAACTTTAAGTTCCTGAACTGTGAAAGTGCTCCAGTTGTCCATACGCGCTGCCCGAAAAAATCCCGGAATTCCCAGATCAAGGGTGACAAATCTGGAGGGTTTTATATGGAGGACCAAACCGCAAATTAACTTTGTCGGCCATAAGCCGTTAAACGTTAATTACTAGCCTATATAAACTGCAAGTGCTTGATTCCCCAACCCTTGGCCAACGCGAAAATATATGTCACATCTGGAGGAACCATAGCTGGAACACTCTAAGGAGCAGGGAATTCGACCGGACGAGAGGACTGCACTTTTGCGTCCCGCTGCGCCTACAGGAAGAAAGGTACGCACCCTGTCTGTGGTACAAAAGGTGGAGCACTCCAGGGAGTAGCCCCACACCGGATTCTGGAACCCTCCGACGTCGAGGGAAGGAGCTGCAGCCGGAAAACTGATTCAGCCAATCAGCGGTTTTCTGCTGATTCCGGCTGAACCCTAGGGATCCGCCGGTTGCTGCTTCGGAGGTCGACGCGCCGGGCCAGGAGGAGTCCGGAGGCACCCCAACCGTGCTCCTGCCACCACCCGAACTTCAACCACAGCGATTTTTCTCCCAAGAAACAACTGTGGGCCAACTTCGAGTTCGCTTCCCTCGGGATCCGAGAGCCCCACGGGATCAGCAAGAGGTGGGATTGATCTAGAATTTAATGAACTAATTTTGTACTAAATTTGAAAATTTTGGCTTTAGTAGTTTATTTATTGCGAATTTTTAAAGTGAAGGAGGTGATATTAGTTAAACTTTGTTTCACTTTGTTTACTTCGAGAGAGGTCACTCCAACCTAAAAATAGAACAGTCAGCGCCATCTCATATTGTGTTTCGGCACTATATAGGTGCATAAATTGTAACTTTTTTTGTAAAATTTTTTTATATTCAATTGATAAACAGTTTTGGCCGCCCGTATTTTATGATTGGAATTTTCTGGTTGATATTAATTAAAAGAATTAAAATTTTCTCACTCTTTTGGAAAATTTAAACAAAAAATTTTTGTTATTTTGCTTTTCTCTTCTTTTCTTTTATCTAAATTTCAAAAACTAAAGCTTTTGTTAAATAATATCTAGAATTTGGCCAAAATTAAAATTTGGATCCATAAAAGATTTTTACATACTAGCAGCGCCATCTATAATTTGTTTCGGTACTGAACACGAGAAGGAAACAACATAGACTAGTGCTGAGGGCCCCATCGAACAGAATTTTGTTTACGAAAATTCAAAACAAAATTTCGATTGGGCTGACGCCGGGAGATTGTCCGGGGCGTCGCGACGATCATAAAGGTCCCTTGTACCGTGGATCTGCGGCGTCTAGTTTCGGAGATAATTGAGGGGTAGCTTGTAGCTGAGTCGGCAACGTCAAAAGCTTTAAGTGCCCATATCTCCGGCCCTGGTCGTCGTAGCGACTTGGGACTTGGACTGTGGGTCTTAGTACGCTCGGCGCCTTCTTCCTGCGGGGGTCCAGTCGGGACTGGGCTTCGGCGGCCATCTTGGCCCCCACCTTGTTTCCTTGGAAGACTTGTATCTCGGCTCCCCTTGGGCCTACGGAGTTGAAATTTTTTGTGCTGTGTAAGGCTTGACGGCGGCTCTCCAACGAGACCAAGCAGACGACTCTAGGTAGAGTCCAAGTAGAGCGGATTAAAAAATTTTATTTTTGGATTCACCACTTTTGAGCTGCCTGCTTGGAATTTAATAGGAAAATATATATTTTAAAAATTATTGTAAAATTCGTGGGTAAATTCCCTATTAAACGAGCCCTCACACGGGGTGTTTATATTAGAAACCACGGGATTAATAATTTCCGGGATATCTGGATATCAACCCCAAACAGAGCTACCCCTACAGAAAAAAATTTCTTAAAATAATTTGACTCATTCTGAACCTTATAGAATTTTTTCCAAATTTTTATAACAATTAGAACATATAAAACCAAGCGTTTGAAATTATTTGCCGTCTTCAACTTTTCATCCCCCATATTTCAAAATTAAATGTGACCAACCCCCCTGATTTTAATAATCCAAATTTATATAAGCTCTAAGATATAGATAATTTGGTCAACATAGGCTATCAACGAGATTTTTAAGAGTGATAGAAAGGAAGAATTTTCGTTTTTGGACTTATGGTTTTCCCTCCCTAGGTCCCCATAACGTTGTAACCCGGATATCTCGGAAACTAAGGGTCGTAGGGCAAAAATAACATTTTTATCCTGGTCCCCCCCCCTTAAACCCCCCCCACGGTAACGACTAGAGCGTTACCCTTCGTACCCTCCACTATCATTTGGACGGAGTTTCATCCCCCTACCCCTAAAAACGCACTTCGACTTAGAAAAATTTTGGGTGGCGGAAAAATTTATTTTTCCGAGTCGGGGTTGTAGTTCGGTAGGGTGGGTGGAGACGACCATAGTGGAGAAATTCCCGAGTCTGTAGGACCAATATCGGGGGAGATATAGGGGTTTCAAAGTACGGCGGCCATTTTGTCCGCCATATTGGAAAAACTAAACCGGGCATATCTCGGCTCCTGTTGGGGCTACAGAGTCGGGACTTTTTGTGGTATATAGGGCTTGACGGCGGCTCTCTAACGGGGCCACGTGAACGACTCTAGGTAGAGTCCAAGTAGAGTTAAGGAAAAAATTTTTTGTTTTCAATATTTTAAGACACGCGCTCTGACTTATAGAGCACGTACACCCTGGAACTCTACCTAGAGCTCAGACAAAGTGGTCACATTAATTCTGTCTGCTGTTTGACTCATGATCTATGGTATTTGTTAGTACTATCTTGACACTAAAGTCGTACTCTATGTAGAGCACTTTAAAAACTTATTAAACTTGTTTTTTTTGAAAATTTATTAAACTAGCTTAAGGACAAATAGCGTAGATTTACGCTCTTAACTATATAAATAGACGATTTATTTATTGGTAAATCTATATATTAATTTTAAACTTCTATTAAAAAATTCTTTTTTGCTTTTTTTACTTTTTATTAGACGGTATACAAGTATAATACTTTTACAAAATCTTGTATACTCTGACTCATACTACCACAATGTTTGTCTCGAGATCCCCATGCAAACCTGTGTCGCGAGAATCAGTGGAAAGCGGAAGGCAGAGCGTAGACAAAATAAAGGATCATTTCGAGGGCAAGAGCAAAAGCGTAAGCCCCCGAGCAATCCCTACGACCAGTAAAATAACGAAACGGGCCGGCCCCGTGGAAACAAAGACGGCAATCCCCAAGGATAAAGAGGTCTACGCAGAAATTTTCTCTAAGGCACCACCTGAAAGGGGATGCAGATCTATAGAGGCGAAGGGCCTTCTTAATCATGCCATCAATCACCTGGAAAATGCCAGAAATTTAAAAACCACCATCAAGCAAGAGGTGTCGAAGGCTCTCCATAGATTCTGTAGATTGGTCCTGGATGCCGAAATAGAGAGAAAGGGTGTCCTTAATTCGGCTAAGAAAAAAGAAACACCAAACAAAGGAGTAGCTTCCCAGGATTCAGGCCCCACTGAGATGACAAAAGAGGTGATGAGCACCTACGCGAAGAAAATAGAAGAGCATACCAGACTCCTTGAGGAAAGTAACAGAAACATGACGGAGCTAAAGGATGAAATGGCCAAGCACAAGGAGGTCCTGAAAGACGCGACCGCAGCTACTTACGCTAACGTGGCGGCGGGTCCTCCTCTAGACGCCCCTAAGGCAAAAATGGCAATCAGAGAGACCCTTCACTCAGTCGTGATAACATCCAAAGATGACGCAGACACTGGGGACAAAATATTAGAAAGGGTGAGGAAAGCGGTGGACGCTAAGGATGGTTGGATAGAGGTGAAAAATGTGAGGAAAGCCAAAGATAGGAAGATAATAATAGGGGTTGGCAGTAAAGAGGAGAGGGAAAAGTTAAAAAAGAGACTAGAGAAGGAAAAGGAGCATCTGAACGTAGAGGAGGCCAGAAACAAGGATCCTTTGCTGGTTCTGAGGGCCGTCTGTAATTATCATAAAGACGAAGACATCGAGAGGGCTCTGAGGAATCAGAACAGGGGCTTGTTTAGTGGCCTAGGGAAGGAAGAAGATAAGATAGAGTTCCGCTATAGGCGCAAGCTAAGGAACCCCCATGTGTCCCATGTAGTCATTAGAGTTTCCCCGGAACTATGGCGGCGAGCAACGGCGAAAGGGGTGGTCTACATAGACATACAGCGCATAACTGTGGAAGACCAAACGCCGTTGATACAGTGCACGCGCTGCCTTGCTTTCGGACATGGAAGGCGTATTTGCACGGGACCGGCGGACCTGTGTGGTCACTGTGGGGGACCGCACCTGAAAGCAGAGTGTCCAGAAGCGTTGGCAGGGACACCCCCGAGCTGCCGGAACTGTAATAAGGCTAACTACGAAGTGACCAACCATAACGCCTTCGATTCCGAATGCCCAGTCAGACGTAGGTGGGATGCCATAGCCCGCTCGTCGGTGGCATACTGCTAAGGGCGGCCACGGCGGACAAAACTTCTGTGGGTTCGTTCAAGCGAACCTACAGAAGAAAATTCTAGCCACCAATGAACTGTTCGTCGAGGCAACAAACCGGAGGATAGCGGTTGCCCTTATTCAGGAACCACACGTAGTAGCGGACTCGGGCATGGCCAGTAGAGCAGGGGTCCGCGTTTTCCAGGCCAGTGGATCGAATATAGGTAGAGTAAAGGCAGCGATCGCAGTTTTCGATCCTGACCTGGAAATAATACAACACCCTACACTGACCACTGAAAATATAGTGGTAGTGGAAATTCGAACACTGGCCTGGAAAATTGCGGCCGTCTCGTACTACTTTGAGCCGGCCAAGCCTATCACCCAGTATATCGAGCAGATCAAAGCTGTCGTGGACACTTTGAAAACTAAATACTTAATAATAGGTGGCGACGCAAACGCCAAAAACACATGGTGGGGCAGCCCGAAGAACAACTATAGAGGGGTAGAATTGGCCGGCGCTATGAACGAGATGGGACTCCATGTTCTCAACACGGGGTTGGTCCCAACCTTCGATACTGTAAGGGATGGTCAAAGATTCCAGAGCTTCATCGATGTAACGGCGTGCTCGGCGGAGGCTATGAGCCTGATTGACGACTGGAGAGTAGAGGAGAATCTGGTGAGCTCGGACCACAACGGAATAATATTTAATCTAAAGTTAAGGAAGTCGAAAGGAATTACAATAGAAAGGAATACGAGGAAATTTAATACTAAAAAGGCAAATTGGCAATTGTTTGACGAAAAAATGGTAGAGTTAAAAAATTTCGAAAACATAACGCAGGCAAAAATCAAAAACATCACAAGTGAAAATCAATTAGAGCAAGTAGTGGAGTCAATAAATAAAATAATTACAAAAAGCTGCGAAGCAGCCATACCAAAAATAAAAAGGAAAGAGAAACTTACCTTACCGTGGTGGTCCGAAGCACTCGCCGAGATGAAAGCCGAGGTCGCCAGACGCCGAAGCAGGATCCGCAACGCGGCGCCGCATCGTAGAGCCGCCGTCGTCGATGAATATCTGGAACAGAAAAATAAATATGAGAATGAGGTGGTAAGGGCACAGACTGAAAGCTGGCGCGAGTTCTGCAGTAGGCAGGAGCGCGAGACAGTGTGGGAGGGGATATACCGGGTGCTTAATAAGACGACAAGAAGGCAAGAGGATACGCCTCTACAAAGAGATGGGGAAGCGCTGGATATGAAAGGCTCTATTCAACTAATAGCGGAAACATTTTACCCGTCCGATTGCGAAGACGGTGATAATGCACAGCATAGAGCAACGAGGAGAAAAGCCAAGGTGGTGAATGGACAAGAGAATAAGGACGAACCTAGGGATCCTCCATTCACCAAAGCTGAATTGAAATCCGCAGCAGCCTCCTTCAATTCCAAGAAGGCCCCCGGTATTGACGGCTTTACGGCTGACATCTGTCTCAGAGTGATAGAGGGAGATCTTGATCTCTTTCTGGAGCTCATGAACAGGTGTCTGGCCCTGAGCTGTTTTCCCAGACAGTGGAAAGAGGCCCTGGTCATTCTGCTCCGTAAACCAGGAAAAGATTCGTACACCCTGCCCAAGTCATACAGGCCAATAGGCTTGCTATCGATATTGGGCAAAATCCTAGAAAAAATGTTGGTCGCAAGGTTGAAGCATTTTCTTCTGCCAAAAATGAGCACTCGTCAGTTTGGTTTTATGCCACAGAGGAGTACAGAGGACGCGCTCTACGCCCTAAAACAACATATCGACGACAAGCTAAAGCAAAAGAAAATAACAACGCTGATATCCTTGGACATCGAAGGCGCGTTTGACAATGCCTGGTGGCCAGCCATAGTGCTCAGATTGGCAGAGGAAAAGTGCCCAATCAACCTTAGAAAGATGATAGATAGCTATCTAAAAGATAGGAAGGTGACCATCAGATATGGGGGAGCAGAAACGACAACGAACACCACCAAAGGATGCGTTCAAGGATCCATCGCGGGGCCAATCCTGTGGAATTTATTGCTTGACCCACTTCTGCATAGGTTAGAGGGACTGGGCGGCTACGTTCAGGCGTTCGCGGATGACATTGTCATAGTGCTCGATGGTAACGTGGCCAGGGAGATTGAGGCCCAGGCTAGTGCGACGCTTGCCCTTGTTGAGGCGTGGGGTGCAGATAACAAATTAAAATTCGCACCCCATAAAACCAAAGCGATGGTAATCACTAAGAAACTGAAGTACGACACACCACGGCTCAGCATGGGGGGCGTTGACATTGGCATGGTAACCGAAATAAAAGTACTGGGCGTGATTATTGACGACAAACTGACTTTTCGGCGTCACGTGGACTACGTATGCAGGAAGGCCTTGGGGATATACCGTAGGCTGGCAAAGGCCGCAAAAACAGACTGGGGCCTGAATCCTGAGGTAATACGTATAATTTACACCGCAACTGTGGAACCTGTGATATTGTACGCTGCTAGCATCTGGTCGAATGCTACGGAAAGAATTAACATCAGGAAACCACTGAACGCTGTGCAGAGGGGATTTGCCCAAAAAATTTGCAGGGCCTATCGCACGGTCTCTCTGCACGCGGCCCTGGTACTTTCTGGTTTGCTCCCGCTTGATCTCCGGATACGTGAGGCAGCCTCACTGTACCGGATCAGGCGGGGGGCGCCGGTCCCGGGGCTGGCGGATAGAGAGATCGAGCGTGTGGCCCCTGTCATCGGCTCTTCTCACCCAGTGGAACGTATCGACCTGGAGTTTGTCAGCCTCCTAAACCAGCAACAAGTGGATGAGAACATCAATTTTGATGTTCAAATCTACACCGATGGCAGTAAGGTTGGCGGAGGGGTCGGAGCCGCACTCTCCATTTGGAGAGACGGAACCGAGACTAGACCGGTCAGGCTCTGCCTATCGGAGTATTGCTCGGTTTATCAGGCTGAGCTCCTGGCGATATGCGAAGCAACGAGGAGAGTCACGACACTTAGCGCCTCTTCTTTTGGAATCTACAGCGACTCCATGTCAGCGTTGTTAACGGTCACAAACTCGGCCTCCCTTCACCCGCTCGCTATAAAGGCAAGAAATAACATAGGAACCGCATTTCAACAGAACAAGATTGTTAACTTGTTCTGGGTCAAAGCCCACGCGGGACTAGAGGGGAATGAGAGAGCTGACCAACTGGCAAAGGAGGCCGCTGAGGGTTCCAAAAGAAAGGTAGACTACGACATGTGTCCAGTTTCACATGCCAAATATGTTTTGAGGCGGGAAACCCTGCAAGAGTGGGATCGCCGCTTTAGTAGTGGCGAGACTGCTAGTGGAACCAAGTTATTCTTTCCGATAGCGTCCAAGGCTTACAGGATCACACGGGAAATGAAAGTGAGCGGTCGGGCGACCCAGGCGTTGACGGGGCACGGAGGCTTCGCGGGGTACTTGCATCGTTTCAAGTGCCGCGGGGAACCTTCGTGCGCTTGCGACGACGGGGTCGATGAAACGGTACCTCACATACTGATGGAATGCCCCATATTCGCAAAGTCTAGGTATGAGTTGGAACAGGAGTTGAGTATCAAATTAACAGCAGAGACCCTACCGGACATAATGGAAAGTAAAAGACGCAATAGATTTATTGAATACTGCATAGAAATTGTAAAAACGGTGAACAAGCGTCATAGTAATAAATTATGATAACTTAATATACTGCTATTATATTAAAGTATACCATAAAAATGTAAAAGAATAAAAAGTATGTAAATCTACAAGAAGCACAGTGTATAAAATGTCGAACCTAGATAATAAGAAATAAGCATAAGGGTAATGTTGATATAACAGATTCACAGATGTAATATAGGATAAGAAATATACATAAGTTAAAGGTCAACTGGAAATCCAGAACAAAATAAATAAATATAGGAATATGTACTTTATATTTTAAGAAATAGACTTAAGAAGTTGTAAACAAGAGATTGTAAAGAAATAAATAAAAAATGTCTTCCTGCTTGTAGAACCCCAGTCATAGAGAATTAAGTAGAACAAAAATAAAAAATCAAGAACAGAATAGCAAATAGACGGGAGTCCCACCCGTAACTAGGAATGAATGATAGATGAATGAAAGGTAAGGATGCGGTATGTCAGTACGAGTATGTAGCAAATGCGAGAACTGGTATGGAAGCAGGCGCGAATAGAATAGGCACCAATTTCATTTCATTGTGGTGGTAGTTGTATAAAAAAAAAAAAAAAAAAAAAAAAAAAAAAAAAAAAAAAAAAAAAAAAAAAAAAAAAAAAAACCTAACCTAACCTAACCTAACCTAACCTAACCTAACCTAACCTAACCTAACCTAACCTAACCTAACCTAACCTAACCTAACCTAACCTAACCTAACCTAACCTAACCTAACCTAACCTAACCTAACCTAACCTAACCTAACCTAACCTAACCTAACCTAACCTAACCTAACCTAACCTAACCTAACCTAACCTAACCTAACCTAACCTAACCTAACCTAACCTAACCTAACCTAACCTAACCTAACCTAACCTAACCTAACCTAACCTAACCTAACCTAACCTAACCTAACCTAACCTAACCTAACCTAACCTAACCTAACCTAACCTAACCTAACCTAACCTAACCTAACCTAACCTAACCTAACCTAACCTAACCTAACCTAACCTAACCCGCTTTTCCCATACATTGAGATTCGAATTTTCAAAAATTTTCATCTAACATATAAGTGTGATACCTCGTTGGATTCGATAAATCGGCGCTATTTGAACGGTGCGCATGCGGATTTGTTTTTCGCACGCGCCCCATACAAAAATTTTCAAAAAACACTTAGAATTTGCATTTTCGAATTTTCCAAATTTTCCAAGGACACTGGTTGTTCAAAATTTTATTTTTTCTAGTAGATTCCGTCGCTCCGCGTCGATTGAGCCGCTTCTCGGTCTCATCCGACTATATTTTGACTTGTTACGTCATTTTCAAAATTCAAAAAACAACATTTTCTTAGGAAACTTTAAAAATTTCCACTAAAAATTTTCTATTTTTGGCATTATTAGATCCGTCTCGCCGAGACGCGTCCAGCGACACCTCATTTTTGAGAATCGGACACACACTTTTTGAAAAATTCGTAGATTGGTCGAAATATAGCATACCGAGGTTACTTGGTAAGTGCTTTTCCCATACATTGAGATTCGAATTTTCAAAAATTTTCATCTAACATATAAGTGTGATACCTCGTTGGATTCGATAAATCGGCGCTATTTGAACGGTGCGCATGCGGATTTGTTTTTCGCACGCGCCCCATACAAAAATTTTCAAAAAACACTTAGAATTTGCATTTTCGAATTTTCCAAATTTTCCAAGGACACTGGTTGTTCAAAATTTTATTTTTTCTAGTAGATTCCGTCGCTCCGCGTCGATTGAGCCGCTTCTCGGTCTCATCCGACTATATTTTGACTTGTTACGTCATTTTCAAAATTCAAAAAACAACATTTTCTTAGGAAACTTTAAAAATTTCCACTAAAAATTTTCTATTTTTGGCATTATTAGATCCGTCTCGCCGAGACGCGTCCAGCGACACCTCATTTTTGAGAATCGGACACACACTTTTTGAAAAATTCGTAGATTGGTCGAAATATAGCATACCGAGGTTACTTGGTAAGTGCTTTTCCCATACATTGAGATTCGAATTTTCAAAAATTTTCATCTAACATATAAGTGTGATACCTCGTTGGATTCGATAAATCGGCGCTATTTGAACGGTGCGCATGCGGATTTGTTTTTCGCACGCGCCCCATACAAAAATTTTCAAAAAACACTTAGAATTTGCATTTTCGAATTTTCCAAATTTTCCAAGGACACTGGTTGTTCAAAATTTTATTTTTTCTAGTAGATTCCGTCGCTCCGCGTCGATTGAGCCGCTTCTCGGTCTCATCCGACTATATTTTGACTTGTTACGTCATTTTCAAAATTCAAAAAACAACATTTTCTTAGGAAACTTTAAAAATTTCCACTAAAAATTTTCTATTTTTGGCATTATTAGATCCGTCTCGCCGAGACGCGTCCAGCGACACCTCATTTTTGAGAATCGGACACACACTTTTTGAAAAATTTGCCCCCCCGCCCTCCCTTATTTCATTAGGGATATCAACTTTCGGACAGGGGTCAAAAACATTTTTTGAAAAATTCGTTTATTTTATATTATTTATTTTAAATTTTGACACGTAGACTGTGTGAGTCACACTTCTTTTAATCGACCCCGCTAGAGGAAACTCGCTCATAGCGGCTTAAATTGCAACTTGACTTGTAGGGAATTTTGGTTATATCCTTACTGTACTCACGGCGCACATTGGTGTAGAAGCGCCGTACCATCCAAAACATTATAATTGTGACTCCGCCTACTAAAGAGCTATAGATTAGTATCTACAGGACAGGGCAGGTGCCCATAAAACGTGGTGGTTAGCCAAATAAA
>OX376170.1:15812700-15815200 GCA_947363495.1 Euzophera pinguis | reverse complement strand
TTAAAAGGAACCATAAAGGAGGAGGTCATAGAAGACATCCGAGGCCTGTACAACCTCATCACGAACATGGTGGATGAGACCCCTGACTTTCCCCACCCAGAACCGAGCGCACCAGCGTCACCTGGACCCTCGAATACGGAGAAACTGGAGGCAGCTATCTCAGAGCTAACAAAGAGGCTAGCCGAGAACACCACTCAGATAGAAGACCTCAAAGGAAAAATGGACTCTCACGTGGAGCTGCTATCCAGGCCTACCTTCGCGGAGGTCACATCAGGCAACATAGTGAATAGCAAAAATAGCTCTGCAAAAATTAACGGCGTGACACTGGAACACAGGACGCTACACTCGGTAGTAGTGAGCTCAAGGGATGACCAAGAAACAGCAGAAAAGGTGCTAGAGCATGTAAGTAGCATAGTAAACGCAAAGGACGGATGGGTGAAGGTTGAGAGAGTCAGAAAAGGGAGGGACAGGAAAATAATCATTGGATGTCGAACAAAGGAAGAAAGGGAAAGGTTGAAACAACGGTTGGAGAGATCGGATCGACTTTTGACTGAGGAAGTCCAGAATAAAGACCCTCTGGTCATCCTCAAAAATGTATTTAGGAAAAATAACGATGAGGATGTACTCACTGCAATAATTAATCAGAATAAAAACATTTTTGAGGGTATTAACAAAGAGGAAGTCAGAATGGCGGTACGCTTTAGGAAAAAGACTAGGAACTTAATGCAGGAGCATGTGGTGCTGACGGTATCCCCCGCTATTTGGAGAAGGCTGACCGAAGAAGGCACGGCGCATATTGACCTTCAACGGGTATATGTGGAGGACTATTCGCCACTGGTACAGTGTTCTCTGTGTCTAAAATATGGACACGGCAGGCGCTTTTGCAAACAAAGGGTAGAAAAATGTTGCCACTGCGGTGGTGATCATAGAAAATCGGAGTGTCCTAAATGGCAGGCCGGGGCATTACCTACCTGTTGCAACTGCGTCGCCGAAAATTTGGCTCAATCGAACCACAATGCATTCAGCGAAGAATGTGAAATAAGACGTAGATGGGACGCTATTGCCAGGGCTGGAGTAGCATACTCCTAAACCTATCGATGCATAAGAGACTACTAGTGGGTACACGCAGAAACCGGAATAACAGAAGGACTTCAGAAATATAGCCGAAAAACCTATTGCGCGAATAGAAGCAGGTATAAGAAGATTAATAATTGTAATGCGTGATGTTACACATTGTGCATGCAATATAAGTGTCGCAAATTGCTACAAATTCGCTGGCAATAGGAAAGTGCTGAAAACAAGGTATTACTCATGCGTGATATCAGTGTTTCAATACGTGAACAATCAGTGGCATAAAACTTTAAGATCCAAAAAACTGTGATAAAACTGCGTATAACCTGTGATAAAAATGACTGTGATTTAGAGACAATAAGAGTTAGCTAGTGTAATGTCTAAGTGCAAGTGTTTTCAAGTGACGGGACAAACGTGAGTAATTAACAATATTAATTAAATAATATTATAAATCTGCACATTCAAAATAGATTAATAGACGTTAAATACAATTATAATTTAAAACACTACTAGAAATATATCGTTATCGGTGTAGTAAAACAAAAATAAAATCAAGTTGACAAGAATATTGTTAGTCAAAAGACGATTACAATATATTGTTTAAAAAAGTAATAACTAGAATTAAGTGTAATCACACGCACTATTATAAGTAAAAATAAAAACATTATATGACTGTGTTAAAACATAAAATGTTACATTATGATTAAAATGACAACGGATACAAAAGTACCAATAGTAGTATAATTAGAATAGATTTGACTGTTTAAATATGACTAGAAATATATTATTATCGGTAGGGTAGAATTGAATTAATCGATAATGCTGTAAGTCAAATGACAATCACAATATATTGTTTTAAAAGAAAAAATGACTAAAAATAAAGTAAATTATACGAACTATTATAAATAAATATAAATATTTTATAAGTTGTTTGCCAGAGCAATAAAGTGTTAGAATTATAATTAAACATAAACAAATACAAGTTGACTAATATACCACAATGCAAATTGTAGCATAGATTTAAGTATGAAATTAAGTAATTTAAACATGTAAAGTTTTATATAAACAAATGTTAAACTGACAAGAGTAAATTTGACCAGACTAAATAGATAAGCAAGTAACCACAGAGAGTGACAAAGAACATAGATATATAAGATCATTAAGATTAATAATGTAAAATAATGTAGACAAATGACAAGTGTAGCAGTAACGTAAATTACAAACTGCATGATTATAAAAAGACAAATTATGTATGTAAAACTCGATAACTCGTGGTATTGTAAAACAAAGGCAACAAGCCTTAACGAGACATAAATTATGTATAAATTAATTTGTAAATATCATAAAATGTAAACAATGTTAAAACACTTTATGTAAGAAACTATTTATGTAAACAAGGGCTCTAAACAATGATTTGAGGCTTTGGCAA
>OX376170.1:15805200-15810200 GCA_947363495.1 Euzophera pinguis | reverse complement strand
AAAAATCCACCTAAGCTATCGTTCACCACGATATTTCATAGCTCTAAAGTTCTCTAAACTCCACTAAATCTTCATCGTATCCCTTGCTTATCACTAGGAAGCACTTAATATAACAAATCCACCTGTTTTTCTCACGTTTTTCACTTAGTTTTTGCCTTTGTAGATTTCTCCATACTAATTTTCTCGTAGACCCCTGCTACGGAGCTACTACGGTACTTCGGAGCATCTGACACTTCTTAATTTGCATTTTTCTTATTCATTCCGTCACCCCGAGTTTTCCGAGGCGCATTCGGCGTCTCAGCGACCCTTATCCGCACGAATTTTTCGGTTTTTGTCTTAAAATTTCTGTTTTTTCCTCATATTTTCCGAATTTTCTTCTACGCATTTTCATTTTCTTACCTTTTCTTATCCGTCTCGTCGAGCCGCGTCCGACGACACCACTTTCGCCGGGATCCGACGACAGGAACCTGAAAAATTTGCCCCCCCACCCTCCCAGTAATCGCTTTGGTATATCAACTTTTTGCATATCAAAAAATTATTTTTTCTAAATTTTTAGTATTTTTTGTATTTAAGCTCATATCGATATTTCTAGGTTTTCTCGATAATAAATTTAATTTTATTTACATTGTATATATATAAATTGTCCGGTAATACACAAACATGCCTATCATTCGCACACCACCGCCCACGCCAAATCTAAACAGGTCCAGATCACCTAACGGACTAAGTGGCTCAATAGAAGCGGCCCTGCAAACAGACTTCGCAGTCACGTCACCACACATCATGGAAGCGATCCCTGTGGACATATCGTTTGATTCTTCCCAGGGGATGGCTGCACTAGTCTACAGTCAATCTCTCGACGAAATCGCCAACCAACAACCGGGTGGCGTGGTTCCCGTCCCGGCTCCTAGCGAAGAGAGCCCCGACTCACAGCCGGGTGGCGTTGCATCCAGCCTGTCCATAGAGACCTCCGGCAGGCGGTCAGCTTGTGATGCCCCTAGTTTGAGAACGGATGCCTCCTGCTACGAAATAGCCAAAGCCGACGAAGAACCCATCGAGAAATTCAAAAACTCGATTAAAGCAATAGTGAGGGAAGCAACCGGATTGTTAGGCGCCAGTAGAAGCGTAACAAAAAAGCAGAGACAGGACGTAGTACAACTCCTGGCCAATATTGATGCCAAAACGGACAAATTTGCTGGTAGGGCTAGGAAAAGCTGTACATGCGGGGCCTTGCGGAACTTCCAGCGCTTCACGCAGACTGCCGCTCCAGTTGAAACAGAGTTGCCCTCCCGCGGTGGTTGTGGCCCCAACGTGAACTTGGACGCATACTTGAAACATATGGAACAGCACACTAAACTAATCCAAGAAAATAGTAAAACCATATCCGAGTTAAGAGAGGAAATGACCAAACACAAAGAAGCACTAGAGAAAGCGACAGCGACGACAATGACGTACGCGAGTGCAGTCGCAGGAAAACCTGCCTCGCAAGTAGGGAATGTGGAGGTGAGAGAAACTCTCCACTCCATAGTCGTCGCGTCGAAAGACGAACAGGAAACAGGGGAGAGTGTCTTGGAGAGAATCAGGAAGACGGTCGACGCGAAGGAAGGGTGGATAGAAGTGAAGAGGGTCCGTAAAGCGAAAGACCGCAAAGTGGTGATAGGAGTAGGAAGCAAGGAAGACAGGGAAAAACTTAAAAATAGGCTATGTAACGAAGGAGAGTCTTTTGTCGTCGAGGAGGTGAAAAACAAAGACCCACTGCTGTTGCTAAGGGGTGTCTTTAATGTTAACACCGACGAGGGCATCCTGAAAGCCCTGAGAAATCAGAACAGGGATGTTTTCCAGGGCCTCCACGAGGAGGATTCCAGAGTGGTAGTTCGTTACCGCCAAAAAGTAAGGAACCCTCACTGCAGCAACGTAATCCTGAGTGTCGCGCCCGTAATTTGGAGAAGGGCATTAGAGGCGGGTAGAATTCGCATTGACATGCAAACAGTCAGAGTCGAGGACCGATCACCGTTGGTGCAGTGCAGTCGGTGCATGGGTTACGGACACGGTAGGCGGCTGTGCAAAGAGGAGGCCGACCTTTGCGGTCATTGCGGAGGCCCACACCTCAGAGCCGAATGCCCTGAACGGATTATGGGCACGGCACCCACGTGTAGGAATTGCTCGCTCGCAAAAATGGCTAACAAAGAGCATGACGCGTTCAACGCCGAGTGCCCAATCAGAAGGCGATGGGATGCTATAGCCCGAGCGGCTGTAGCATATTGCTAAAGTTGTTCAAGCGGAGCACCGATATAAAATCCTACAAGCCAATCTCCAAAAATGTCGATTAGCCACCAATGAATTTGTATTGGAGGCACAAAACAAGAAACTTGCCTTTGCACTCCTACAGGAGCCGTACACCGCAAACATAAAGAGAATGAAGGCCAGTCAAGGGATGAGAGTGGTGCAGCATACTTCCAACCAGGCAGAAGTTAACCGGGCAGCCATCGCGGTATTCGATAGGGACGTTGACATCATCCAGTACCCGAATTTGACAACACCCGACTTTGCTGTAGCTAAACTGAGAACCTCGGCATGGGAAATAGGAGTGGTGTCGATGTACTTCGACGGTCGTGAACCGATCGAACCCAACATTCAACGGCTGACAAAAATAACAGCGGAGATCGGTACTGAAATGTTGTTGATCGGAGGCGATGTCAATGCCTGGAATCCGTGGTGGGGAAGCGTGCGAGTTGACCATAGGGGTGAAGAATTGGCGGCAGCATTGGAGGAAATGAATCTACAGATTCTGAACAAAGGGATAGAGCCAACATTCGACACTATTCGCGGTGGAAAGCAGTTTAGGAGCCACGTCGATATCACGACATGTTCGACGGCAATGCTTGGCCACGTAGAAAACTGGAGAGTCGACGCGGACGTCACTGTATCGGATCATCGGGCGATTCTACTCGATCTAAATTTGGGAAAGGCTAAGGGAATAGACATAAAAAGAACAACGAGGAAGTATAACACCAAAAAAGCTCACTGGGATCAGTTTAGGGAACAGTTGAATCAGCAATGGGAAACACAAGAAATAAGCGTAAAGAAAATAGAGGAGATAGAGACAAAAATAGATCTGGACAAAATGGTAGAAAGGATTGTGAATACAATGGAAAAAGCTTGTGAAGTGTCTATTCCCAAAACCGTCCCGAATGGGGGGCGAGTGGGGTTGCCTTGGTGGACGAAAGAGTTAGACCAAATGAGAAAAGAGCTCTCCAAAAAGAAGCACAGAATATCGTGCGCAGCGCCAGTCCGTCGGGCATATGTGGTCGACCAATATTTACAGGCGAAGGAGGAATACAAACTAGAAGTGGAAAAGGCTAGAACGACCAGCTGGAAGGAATTCTGTAGTAGGCAAGAAAAAGAAACCATGTGGGAAGGCATTTATAGGGTCATCGGTAGAACTACGGAAAGGGAGGAAGACGTTCCGTTGGTCCAAAATGGAAAGGTTCTCACTGGGGTGGAATCGGCGAGTCTGTTGGCAAAAACCTTCTATCCAAAAGATGAACCGGATGAAGATGATACAGAGCATTCCAAAATTCGAGATAGCGCAAAAAAGATAAATTCTGATCAAAACGGGCGAACAACTGACCCACCGTTCACGATGGAGGAACTAGAACGGACTGTATCAAGCTTCAATCCGAAGAAGGCGCCGGGACTCGACGGTTTCACCGCAGATATTTGCGGGGCGGCCATAGCCAACAATCCAAATCTCTTTCTCGCACTATATAATAAGTGTCTAAGCCTCGCACACTTCCCAGCCTTGTGGAAGGAGGCGATAGTAATAGTACTCCGTAAACCTGGGAAGGAGGACTACGCCAACCCAAAGTCGTACAGACCAATCGGGCTCCTATCGGTGCTAGGAAAAATATTAGAAAAGATGTTGGTAGTCAGGATTCGGTGGCACATTCTGCCAGGCATGAGCCAGCGTCAATACGGGTTCACACCACAGCGCAGTACAGAGGACTCTCTCTATGTCTTAACTCAACACCTGAAAGAGGAAATAAAAGCCAAAAAACTAGTGACAATGGTATCCCTCGACATAGAGGGAGCCTTTGATAGCGCGTGGTGGCCTGCGATACAGTGTAGACTGGCAGAGACAAACTGTCCAATAAATTTACGACAGATAGTCGACAGCTACCTGTCAAACAGAAGAGTGCGAGTCAGGTATGCCGGAGCCGAGTGTGCCAGCGAAACCTCGAAAGGCTGCGTCCAAGGGTCGATAGGAGGTCCCACATTCTGGAATTTGCTTCTGGACCCTCTGCTCAAACAGCTGGAGGATAGGGGAGACTACTGTCAAGCTTTTGCGGATGATGTGGTTCTTGTGTTCTCCGGAAACAACGCCAGGGAAATTCAGGAGCGGGCGAATGGCGCTCTCGAACATGTTCGGAAGTGGGGGATCAAAAATAAGTTAAAATTCTCACCGTTAAAAACGAAAGCCATGGTGTTGACAAATAAGATGAAATTTGATCTCCCACGGCTGAGCATGGGCGGGATCGCCATCGAACTGTCTCGGGAAATGAAGATCCTAGGGCTGACTCTAGATAACAAACTCACCTTCAACGCGCACGTTGTAAACGTCTGTCGCAAAGCGATGAATATATATAAACAGTTATCTAGAGCAGCAAAAATAAGTTGGGGCTTGGGACCGGAGATCGTAAGAACCATATACATGGCAGTAGTTGAACCTATCATTATGTATGCTTCGAGCGTTTGGGCCGCGGCTACAATGAAACTGGGGGTCCAGAAGCAACTTAACATAGTGCAACGCGGATTCATGCAAAAAATCATTAAGGCGTACAGAACAGTCTCGCTAAACTCTGGTCTTCTGTTGGCCGGGCTACTTCCTCTGGATATAAGGATTAGGGAAGCGGCCATCCTCTATGAAGTAAGAAAAGGGAAGTCACGGCAGATGGTAGGGGACAGGGACGTAGAGACGCCTACTGATTATAAAGAAATCC